>JALMQS010000264.1:957639-1099006 GCA_024734495.1 Forficula auricularia
GTGGCCCACAGATATATAGGTATATAAATCAATTCCATAATTTTTTTTTTTTAATTAAATAACAATTTATCCAGTTTTATAATAATCAATTAAATTGGCAAATTCTAATATATAATCATATTTCTTATTAACTCTTTGTGGGATTTAATACTCGAATTAATAATCAATTAAATTTATAATATAAATTTTATTAAACCAATTATTTTACATTAATTAATGTATACATTGTATTTTAGCTTCGACTCCGGAGATTACTTCTCCACCATCAAGTGTCCTTGATCATCTTTTTAGTCCTTGTTTTTAATAAGAGGAAAAAACTGATTAAAGAAAAAAACCTCTTTTCCGATAATTATTCCAATTCCATATTTCTCCTTTCTTCCGATCCCAATCAATTAAATTGTTTAATTTTAATATATATATATTAATATTTTCTATAATCTATTAGTGGGTTTTAAAACTAAAAAACCAATTAATAAAAAAAGATAATTGAAAAAAATGTAAACAAACTTTTTTATTGAGATTTTCATCTATCAATAATTACTTTAATTAAGAAAAGATCAATTTAGATGAAATTTGTCGAGGTCCAGACCTAGCCAGATCGTTTTCTCATCTTCAAAACTTGTTAATAGAGTTGGTTTCATTCAAAATCAGTAGGGCGGTTTTCAAAATAGGACTAAAATACAAATATATAAAGAAATAATTTTTGCTCGTTAAATAAGAGTAGATATTAATTTTTAATAAAGAATAAAAAATTTGTTTTTTGATTTAACTCAATAAACTCGGAATAAATTCAATTTGTAGAATAATTTTTAAATATAATTATTTGTTATTAGATATCTAAGCCATGTGCATTTTATAAATAAAAAAATATTTATTTATTTAAAGTATATTTTATATCACCTACTGTCCTAGGGAACAAAGTCCATTTGGTCAAATCGTAAGCGAATACTTTTTTATGTGTGTGTGTAAGTGTGTGTAAATTGGTGTAGGGCGGTCAATAAGTTAGATAATTAAATAAATTGCAATAGAAAAACACCTGTTTATCTCCTAATGTCTTTATCACTACAAAGGCTGAAAATTTCAAAATCATTCAATAAAAAGATATTTTCTGCATTTTTTACTCAAAAGTTCTTATTGAAGGAAAAGCCCATAATTAAATCACTTTTCTGCATTGGAAATTGAAATATTTTGGCACCAGAATAAGCTTTCTAGCTTTATCGTTGTTGAGCTACTGTAGGTATCTGAATCCAGATTCACAGATAGACAGTCAGAGAGGGCAGAATATTTATTATAAACACATATTATATTATGTAGTTTAAGTTAAGTTTAATTTTAAAATTTATTAGATTTTATACATAATGTTATTTTTCTTCACCAAGAGGTATGCGTTTTAGATTTATGTTACATAAATAAGATTATGGCATGGTTGTGAAACTTACCTTCATTCCTTAATGAAATCAGGATTCTCAGCCTGTCATAGCCAATAGGAACATTGGAATATATCTCGAATTTAAAAATTTGTTTTCTATTTATTTTATAAAAAAATTCTCCGAAAATGAACACTATAAATATTAGAGGCCCTTAAGAGATTAATTTGATCAATTTTCAAAAAGAAATGAAATTACTTTGATATTAAAAATTGTATTGCAAATGTAAATTTAGGATTTTTTAAAGAAAAAGACACTTAATCTAATTCTAAGCGTAATAAGGAAGCTAAAACTAAAATTTGGTGCAATTTGGTTAATGAATATAAAAAGTCCTTAAGGATAATTAATGAAAAGTTTTAATTTTAATAAATTTTATTCAGAACGTTATGAGGAAGCTAAAACTAAAATTTGGTGCAATTTGGATGAAGAGTGTAAAAATGTCCTTAAGGATAATTAATTAAAAAGTCACTTAATTTGATTCAAAACGTTATGAGGAAGCTAAAACTAAAATTTGGTGCAATTTGGATGAAGAGTGTAAAAATGTCCTTAAGGATAATTAATGAAAAAGTCACTTAATTTGATTCAAAACGTTATGAGGAAGCTAAAACTAAAATTTGGTGCAATTTGGATGAAGAGTGTAAAAATGTCCTTAAGGATAATTAATGAAAAAGTCACTTAATTTGATTCAGAACGTTATGAGGAAGCTAAAACTAAAATTTGGTGCAATTTGGATGAAGAGTGTAAAAATGTCCTTAAGGATAATTAATGAAAAATTCACTTAATTTGATTTAAAACGTCGTTAAATAATGTAAGGGGTTGATTATATTTAATAAGGGCGGGAAATAGTTCACTATTTCTTCGTATAGAATAATTTCCAAAGATGTTTCCACTCTGAAAGTCGGAGCACAAATGGATCGGCTGCCTTGCTTCCTCTCCTTATATTGCAACTAAAGAGGAGAAGTATGGAGGGGGGGATTTTTCAATATTTTCAAAAAACACCTTCAAATTGCAAATATAGATATTAAATCCTATTTCTTATCTTATCATCTTTTATTTTGGATCGGCCCCTTGGACGAGAGGGTTGAAAGGGGGCTAGAACCCCCCCCCCCCCCCTCACTGAATTAATTTCTAAAAAATACGTTAAAAAAAATATTCCATGTTATAATTAATCTTAGTATTTAATTGACAGTACTTAAGTAGATTAGTTTGCGAGGAACACGACTTTCACTCACTTCTATATTATCATAAAAAAATAAACATTTTATAAAAGATTCTTATACTTTAAAATTTAAAAAAAAATTAAAAAATTTCGAAATCTCAAAAGGCCGATTATATCTAAGATGTTAACGAGATGATTTTTTTTAGGTTCGACTCCTGAGGGGGCGATCCGTCTAATACAGGGTCCAAACCCGTGGCCCGCGGGCCGCATGCAATGAGTGTGGCCCAACATAATATCATAAACGTCCTTAAAACATTGAGATTTATGTGTAGAGATATATTTCTTCCCTTTTTCGAAATATGAATGTACATTTGTACAATACGAGAAGCTTTTTTCAAGAATAAAATTCACTAAAAACAAAATTATAAGCTCAACTATATAAGATAAACAAAAAACAATGAAGTTTCGAATATATAAAAATTCTTCTTCTTTACATATTTTCATTTTCTAAAAATTTATTATTTCAGTCATTTATATGCTATGACGCTAACCAAGTCTATAGTTATCATTCTAGTACAAGGAGACAGGGAATAGGGATTTTCTAGAACAATTACAATTATTTGATAATTTCTCTCCTGAACAAAAACTTGTCAGGACTTGTCTTTTAAATCTTTCCACGTTCTTACAGGTCAATAGATAATGGATAGTCAGGGATTATTATATCAGTGGCACTTTTAAAAAATAAATTATCATTCCTCATGCATATCCTTCTTTAATACCATTCGATTTAAGGGCTGTGGACACCCGTGGTCCAATATAAAGTAATAAAATTCCTTAAAACATTGAGATTATATGTAGATAGTGGAAAACACACAATTTTGCCGGATATTTTTTTTTTCTCTAGAATAAGAAATCTGAAAATCTACTGTGAAGTTTTCGAAAAATAAAAGTGCTAATTTTAAATTTTGAATCTGGAACTTGATTTCAAGATTTCCGAAAAAATAATCATCATTTTGGTCTATTTTCGACTCCATTTTAATTAGAAATAAATTTTCTACTTGCAAACTTTGTGATTGAATGTTCTAGAACAACAATTAGATACCGATCTGAAAGAACAATTGAATATATTGTCTCTTTCTAAAATTTTATACTCCCTCCGTCCGAAAATATGGTATACATTTTAATATTTTTTTTGTCCGAAAATATGTTATACATTTGATGAAAAAATCAAATAAAACTAAAATTTAAAATAAAAAAAATATTAAATTCATTTTATTATCACAATATAATGAAAATACAAATAATTCTAGTATAATCCAAATTTAATTAAAGTGAGATTGAGGCTTGTTGAACGCTTCTTCAGAACATATATACTTTTCAGCTAATCGACCCTCTCGATGAAGTTTTACCTTATTTACCTATAATTTTATAGGGATTTCCCCCTCCTTTCAGCATAATTGATTCTATACGCGTTTGTAATGTTATAAAAACTTTAACAAGGGTATTTCCCTCTAGTTTATTAAATGTATCTTGAACACATTCACTGAATTCATTAATAGCACAATGTTCTAATTTTTCTTTGTTCTTGAAATACTATAATAGCGTAATAGCTAATACAAGACACCATGATGTTGTTCATTAATCAATTGCTTCGATTTGGCATCTCTTCTTTGTAAATTCACGTTATTTGAGTTAAAATTTTCCATTTTGAAATTACAGCGGTAATTATTTTATTTTTCTTAAAAAAACTAATTTTTTGTCTTCAAATTCTAACTTAACTCAAAAGCAACGCCTGGCCAATATGTTAGGATATTTAGTTATCAATGGGAACATTAACAATATAATAAGTATTGCCAGTTGTTGTCAAAGATCTAGATAATCTAAGATTTTCTTTCAAATGTATACCATATTTTCGGACAGAGGGAGTATTAATTATCTATAACTTTTAAGGAGTTCGGTGTTGGTTCTAGGTGAAACATTTTAATATAATAATAAAACTAAGATATGAGGTAGGTTTCACAAAAGAAATAAAACAAAATTGAGTTTTGAATTCGATATATTCGAGGTTAGCCTATCATCAGGAGTCTAAGAAAACAACAGTTTTCTTAGACTCCTGATGATGGGCTAACCCCCGAAATATATCGAATTCAAAACTCAATTTTGTTTTATTTCTTTTTTGTGAAACCTACCTCGTATCTTAGTTTTATTATTATATTAATTATCTAGCCAGAAAAAAATATAAACAAATACTAATACATAATATCACTTTTTGTAAGTATATAGGTATATAATTACATACATATACGAGAAGCTATTTTCAAGTATAAAATTTATCTAGTATTTTATATTTAAAATTTAAAAAAGTTTCTAAAAAAATTTTCAAAAATTTTCTTTACTTAAAATTTACGTTAAATCGAAAGTTTTTTGCCTAGAGTAGCAGAAGTTTTATTAATTGAAGGAGAAAATAAATTTTTAATTTATTTATAACAAGTCCAGCAAGTGTTGAATCAGAAAGGGTATTCTAGGGATCTGGATAATTTTGTACAAAAATTAGATCAAAATTAGGAAAAAGACTAAATATTTTAAGGAAGTTGTTTCACCATAAGTGCTTTCTTAGGATTTTTTAGAAATTTAAACAGATTATTATTTAAATACTTCTGTATCGATTGGTGGCAAAACGATATATATGAACAATATAATTCCGGAGATATTAAGGTAGTTGTTTCACGACAATATTAGCAAAAAGTTAATGCTAGAGTATATAGAACAACAATTCATAGTTCATAAGCCCAAAACTTTTTGCTGTTTATGTACCGATTCTAGTCAATCCCGTGCCTGTTTGACAAATTGTCACCATTGTAAGAGATTGAATATTTTTATATTAAAATGACAGACAAAATTCATTTTAAAGGTCGATTTATTTCTATAAAAATCGTTTTGTTATTTCTTAACAAATGTAATCAACGCCTACGTTACACCTTATGAAAATTATAATTTTGAAATAATCTAGCGAATGCGCTCTTTATCATCTTTAGATGGTTAAATAAATTCGCTGTTGCCAAATTGTTTTTAGTGTAAATTTTTTTTTATACATTTTTCATTATTTATTCATTATTATCTCAGAAACTATGTTGGAACTATGAATCAAAATTGTCTTAAAATATGTGGTGGTTATTGTTAAATGTTGGTTTCGTTTTTTATAAAAATGGTAAGAAGGGTTTCTTAATTATAATTAAATGTGTATGTAAACTTTCCGATATCCCTTATAGTGCAATGTATAAGAGTCTGAAAAACTCTATTTTTGAAATTTAATATCTCCGGAACTATATTGTTCATAAATTTCGTTTTGCCACCAATCGATGCAGAAGTAATTAAATAATAATCTGTCTAAATTTCAAAAAAATTCTAAGAAAACCCATTTGGAGGAACAACTACCTTAAATTCCAAAGAAAGAGCTTTTCAGACTCTTATACATTGCACTATACGGGATATCGGAAAGTTTACATACATATTTAATTATAATTAAGAAACACTTCTTACCATTTTTATAAATAACTAAACCAACATTAAACAATAACTAATACATTTTTTTAAGAAATTTTTAATTCATATTTACAACACAGTTTCTGAAATAATAATGAATAAATAATGAAAAATTTACACTAAAAACAAGCTGGCAACAAAGCATTTATTTAACCTAAAAAGTGGGTTAACTTTAGTACTTTTTTGACGTTTTTTCGCTTCAGCCATTGTCGCAACAGCTTTCAATCGCTTTTTGTTTTATAAATCTTCCTTTATAATGTACTTTATCTGACATTTCTATCATAAAATATATACAAGCTCGGACAGTGTTGCCAGATTTGTCAAACGAGCACGGGATTGGCTAGTAGTGGTACATAAACAACAAAAAGTTTTGGGCTTATGAATTATGAATCCTTATTGTCTGTTCTATATACTCTAGCATTAACTTTTTGCTAGTATTGTCGTAGTATTAGGGTAGCAACGATCAGTTGCAGTTTCTTTTATATAATTGTCATTTTTCAATGTATGTAACATAAATAAAAGATCTAAATATATACTATATATAGTCGGGAATTTTTCTTTTTGCTCACCCTGTGTCGAGTGCTCCTTCGCCGGGCGCTTGAGTGACTTCTTCGTCTGGACCTCCGATGACCGTGTCCATGGCTAGAGATCGGCTGCTTCGTACACCAATTCAACAAAAACAAACGCTCGCGTTTAATCGGGATCAAATTCACTTTTTAGCAAAGAAAGGAAGAAGAGGAAGATGAAGAGGGAAGAGCATTAGGAGCAGGAGCTTTCGATTTCCGACCACTTTCGTTCGACCTGACCTACTTTCCTGATATACGGATAATAAAAACTAGTCTCATTCATTCCAACTGATTGAATAATTGATTAATTTCGTTTATAGCGAGCGAGAATTGGAAACCAACCAGCCAGAGCCGGCCGGGCGTTTTTTCCAAATCAATGACGATCAAACAGAGTTTGGTGTATTTTTATTTCTATTATTCATCTCACTTAATTATAGTTAATACAGGGGTTCCCACAGGGGTTAAGATGCAGAGTGTGTCAATGAAATTTCTGCTGGGGATTTGAAAATTGTTGCATTTTATCATTATCAAAATTAAACAAAACGGGAAGGATGTCAAAATTTGTATCGACGCCTCTAATTTAGTGGATACAATGTTTAAATACATTTTCATCTAATACAGTAGAACCTCGTTTAGTTGCACTAACTGGAACCAAAATCGAAAATCAGGATAATCCGGATATATGGGTAATAAAAACAAAACAAATCCTCAAATAGGTAATCGAATTTGAATTTATTACGATAAAAAAAAGTTTATATCAAAATTACATAGTTGTTTAAAAAAATACATACGTACGTAAAAAAAAATTCATTTCAAAGAATTGATTCACTGTCTTTGGTGTTAACCACGTGTGCCGTTTGAATGAAACACGGTAACGTCACTATAAAAATATCAAAATAAAAGCGAATTTTTGGTGAAAGTATAATTATATTCTTGATATCAGATTTAAACATTATTATCTATGTGAACATTTATTAAAATAAAAATGTTACAATTCCGATACGGACAATCCGGAGGTTCGGATAAACTAGGTTCTACTGTATATAGATTTACGTATTTTAGACTTTGAGAGTTAATTTTTACTTTTAAAGGTGATACACATTCTTCTATTCTTATCACTAGGGAAACAAAAATTGATAAGGAGTGTGAATTTCCTTTGAAAGTCTATACAAACTGAATCAGTTTCTCTCACTCACTTTTATCTGTACATACCCGAAGAACATAAAACAGTAGAATGATCAAATGCCCGACAAAAATTTGAAACAGTAAACGTAACAATATATTACAGTAGAGTTTTCTACGCTGATTATGAAGCAATTTCCCGATCTTTTTCAAACATGTCAGAGTTTTGAGATATTATCGGTCAAAACGGCGAAAAAAGCCTTTTTGACCTTATTTTCGAGTCCCATTAGATAATAAACAGCAATATTTAAAATCAAAATATTTTATTTACATAATATAAAACAGCTTCCTCTTTGATTTTCAAATTACCACTTGTTTTTAGCTCAATTAGAACTCGAGTTATAACTAAAAAACTAAGACCATATGTTTTTATCAATGTTTATTATCCTTTATTGAGTTTATATTGATGAGGCAGTCCAAAATTCAAAAAAATGAAATCTTTTAAACTATATTTTCGTTAAAAAACCGATGTTTCGGAGGCATATTCTCTCTTTCTTCAGAGTTTTGAAAAGTCAGTGAAGGAAATCTAATGTGATATTCCCCTCTGTCTCCTCTCTCAGTGGCAGTAACAATATTATATCGTATTTTATTCTCAGCAGAATTTAGTGTAGAATTTTCGACTGCCTCCTCAATATCTACTGAATTCACTTATCAGTTCGTCTCCAAAAGCTACTTAAATCCTTTATAATCACGTAGTTTTAGTTTCTTAGTTAACTCAAGTTCTAATTAAGTTAAAAACAAGTGGTAATTTGAAAATCAAAGAAGAAGCTGTTTTCTATTAAGCCAACAAAATATTTTGATTACAAATATTGCTGTTTAAAATCTAATGAGACACGAAAATAAGGTCAAAATAGCCTTTTTTTCGTTGTTTTCACCGATAATTTTCAAAACTCTGACCTGTTGTAAAAAATCGGAAAATTGTATGGTATTGATTCAGTTTGTATACACTTTCAAAGGAAATACACACTCTTTATCAATTTTGTTTGTTTGTTTTCCTAATGATAAGAATTTAAGAAGGTGTATCACCTTTAAAAGTCAAAATTAAATCTCAAAGTCTAATATAAATCTATATATTAGATAAAAATGTATTTAAACGTTGTATCCACTAAATCAGAAGCATCGATACAAATTTTGACTTGCTTCCCGTTCACTGAAAAAATGACTAGAAGAACCACCCTTCTCTCGTGAAAGTAAAGTTTAAAAAATTAATCTAGGTATTACGTGCAAGTTTTAATATACTAGTAAATTGCTCTAAATTTTTTCAATGATCTCTTTTGAGTCCCAACTTGACGCCTGGCCTGTCCGCAGCCCCGGTGTTTCGCTCTAGAGCAGTGCTTCTTAAACTATGGGTCGAGATCCAACTTTGGGTTTCGAAACTGAATTTCGGGATCGTGAAACATACTAATTTGATAATAATTTGAAATGAAAGACTCCAATTGATTTTAAATTAAGAAACATTAAATATATTGATAATTATTCCTCCCCCCCCCCCTCACCACTCAAAAATTAAATATTCAATTCGCTTTTCTTTGCGCACAGAAAAATAAATTAGTCACATCTTATTTGATTAATATTTTATATATTATTTGTTTATTTTTTAATAATTTGCCACTTTTTTATAATTTTTTAAAAATCTAAATTTTGTTATTCTTAGGACGAAAATGAGGCAAAATTTTTAAGAGACTATGTATTTTCGGGATTTTACAGGTATACATTTGGAGTGTGGTGTTTTAAGAGGAATACAATTTTTGGACCGAGACGCTGCCCGCCAGGGCACCAGCCCAGAGGGCCGAGCTTCGAGGGCGTGCCGAAGGCACGCATGAAAAGCTCGTAAGGCAATAATGACACAGTGATGAATGAAAAAATTATAATGCTGAACGGTCAAAACTTAATGTTTAGTAAATTCGAGGTATATCTGCATTAAATTTTCAATAATATGTGAAATTTCAATTTTGTATTAGAAATTAGATATATTTATTAATGTGAAGTGACGTTCTCAAGATTGGCGATTGAAAATCAAAATACAGTTTAAATTTGAAAAATATTGATCATAATGAACTCCTGTTTGATTCTTTATTTAATAACAAACAAGTAGATCCTTTCATTATTATTTAGGTAGATGTAATATTTGTAATTAATTAGTTTTAATAAATGATACAACTCTTATAATAGGTATTTTTTATAAAGAGCTGCTTCACAAAATTTAGAAAAGGGATTAATTGGATTTTAAATCTTAGACTTAGAAATCGTATACTTCGAGAGTAACAGTTAATGCTTGATTTCCTATTAGACTTTTAATTGCATCCATATTTAAAGGGAGATCTGATTAATTGCTAAAAAGTCTAAAATTAAGAGGAATGGTTCTTTTATAAATGATTGGGGGACGTCCATAAATTACGTTACACGAATTTCAAGATTTGTAGATCCTCCCTCCCCTTGTGTCACATTCTGTCACATTTTCATTGAGAACCCCTGTATTATGACGTCACACTATCACTTTTATACCATATAATTTCATAATTGTAAATTAAACTCAACTAAAGGGATTTAGTATATTTTAAGTTTAACTTTATTTTTATTAATATAATTTAACACATTAGGGGCCGTCCATAATTACGTCACACAGTATCCCTTACTTAGGGGAGAGGGGCATCTCAGATTTGTGACAAAATGTGACAGTCACAAAAGTCAAATTTAATTTAAAAAATTTAATAAAATTTAATAATTTTTTTTTTTAATTTCCAAATATATTTTTTTTAGATTTCAGTTTATTAATATTTCAATCTCACAATGTTGGTAAAATAAATATAGACAAACAATTTCTACAATTATTAAATTATAATATAACGTCACAATACAGGGGGAATCAATAAAATGTGATATAATGTGAACCAGGGGGTGGAGGTCTAAAAATCTTGAAATTCGTATAACTAAATTTACTTACAGCCCGCTTATTCACTATTACTATTATTATTCCATTATAAATAAATTTGTATTATTAATGAAAAATATATTATTTATATTTTAAAATCGCAGGGAAGTTGACAAAAATCAACCAACAGACTTAGTTATTCAATTTACCAGACGTTTCGTCACTTTATTGAGACTTCATCAGTGGCTCATTCGATATAACTTTTGTCAAAAATCTCTCAACTATATAGACAGCCAGTAACGAACATTTTCCATTAAAACACCCTGTGTGCTGTCTTATAGTTGAGAGATTTTTGACAAAGAGTTATATCGAATGAGTCACTGATGAAGTATCAATAAAGTGACGAAACGTCTGGTAAATTGAATAACTAGCTCTGTTGTTTGATTTTTGTCCACTTCCCTGCGATTTTAAAATATTTAATAAAATATGGACGTGTATGATGAAATACTATATTATTTATCTTCAGTCCATGGACAAAGGGCACCAATCCTTTAAATTTTCAATTACTGGCATGCCACATTCTTTATAATAATTATAATCTATATCATTTGGAATGAGACTAGAGATTAAAATAAACTGGAAAATTAAAAAAAAAAAATTTAATTTGACTTTTGTGACATCACAATTTTTAAGAGTCCCGAGCCCCCCTTTCATATTTTGTCACAAATCTAAGATACTTCCTCCCCCTTAATGTATGGAGTAATTTATGGGCGGCCCCTGTAAATTTTGTATTAAATCTATATATATAAAATTATGGCTTTGTCTGTACATTGCTCCAAATCACGCCAAATTTTGGGTGCATTTTGTCAGTTATGAATGAAAACAACCTCAAAAATTCCTGTATGTATGTATGTTTGTATGTATGTCTGTATGTTTGCGTGGTTTCCGCGAAAAGTTGCTCACGATTCACGTAAAAAGGGCTGAATGGATTGTTATAAAATTTCATATTTGCATCAGATGTCTTCTAACTTACGTTTTTAGCTATATAATGTTTTGATATTTTGACCCCAAAAGGGGGTTTGGAGGGGCGCACGAATGAAAATTATCAAATAACTCCTAAACTGTTAACTCTACGGCAAATTTTATTATGAGCAAAGTTGTAGGGGATGTGATTTCTGACAAATTTTGTTTAAAAAAATTCCACCAAAAAAACCACCCACCCTTATAGCCAACTTAACCAAATTTTGTATATATAATCTGTGGGTTACTAGAAGCCTAGAAATGCAAAAACTGGGTGAGGGGGTGGAGTGATGGTGCGGGGTTGGGGTGCGTGGGGTGGAATGGAGTAGGGGGTGAGTTAGGGTATGGGGTGAGTGGTGGTATGAGTGTCCGGGTGTTTAGTCTAGGATGCGCGGGGGTTGGGGGTGCTGGGTGGGTTTCGTGGGGGGGGAGTGGGGTGTGAAGATAAGATCGTGGGTTGGGGGTCAAGGGGGCGTACCCCTGGCTAGCAAGAGGGCCGCCGAAGGCGGGCCTTGCAGCTAATATTAAATATAAGAGAGTGGGCAGATGTATGGCAAAGTTAAGAGGATTGCAATATCAATTTATTTAATAGAAATTTTATGTTTAATTTTTGAGGATTAAGACATTTCAACACTAATCGGAATAAATAAAATTAACTTTGTTTACTTACAATAGAGTAAGAACAACTCATTTGGTTCCCAGTTTAGTTTATCATGCACCTGCGACAAACAGCCACCAACTGCCAGGATTGAACTTTGTACATTCACTCTCTCTTTCTCTCTCTCTCACGTGGACAGCGACAAGTCGGAACAAGAAAGTTTCACGCTCCGACCTGTCGAGTGGCGTCGGATTAGCGAGGTTTAGGATTATCGAAGAGACTCTACTGTATTTTGTAAATTGCTAAACGAAAAACATTTTTCAATAATTTTTATACAAAAAGGATTTTTCAATTTTTTTGGGTTAATAAAAAAAAAATTGATAAATTTAAATGTTGAGAATCAAAAAATTTTAATTTAAAAATTAAAAATGGTAAATTACTAAGCTCCAATTTTCTACATTTTTTTTAGGGTATGGTTCAGAAATAAAACGGGACCCTCTAATTGTTGCTTGAACATTAATAAAGAATAACTATTATAGATGTTGAAATTTTAGGCATTGTAGGACAGCTTACAACAAAAATTCAAAATTTCCATTTCATAATCACAATAAGAATAATCAATTGAAAATTATTTTCATATGGATTTATGTATATAAGGAGACTAGCTGCAAGGCCCACCTTCGGCCGCCTCTTCTACAACAAGGGGCACGCCCCCTGGACCCACAATCCACGAACCCCACCCAGCACTTCCCACCCCCCTCACCATGCACCCGTACCAAATAACCGCCCCAACCCCACCACCCCGCACCCCAGCCTCCGCACCACCCCACTATGCCTCTGGACCCTCACCTAAACCCTCATTCCACGCTGCACCATCCCCCGGATCCCACCCCCGCGCCTCACCCACCCCACCACACTAAGCCTCTGGATCCTCACCTGAACCCTCACTTCTCACTTCATCATGCCACCCCCCGTTACCACTACCCCGCACCCCACCCAGCACCACTCCACTACGCCTGTGGACCATTACCTGATCCCCCCCATTACGCCTCTGGACCCTCACCTAAACCCTCCACTTCACCTTGCACCCCCCCGCACCCCACTCCCGAACCATCACTCCACCCCCACACCCAATTTTTTCATTTCTAGCCTTCTAGTGACCGACAGATTATGTATACAAAATTTGGTTAAGTTGGCTCTAAGAGTTAAAATTTTCATTTTTTGATTCCCCCCCCACCCCCCATTTCGGGTGGTTAGTTTGTGCATTTCTAGCCTTCTAGTGACCCACAGATTATGTATACGAAATTTGGTTGAGTTTGGTCAAAGAGCAAGAATTTTCATATTTTGACCCTCCCCCCTTTTTCGGAGGGAATTTTTCTAAACAAAAGTTGTCAGAAATCACATCCCCTACTTCTCCAATTTGCTCATAATAAAATTTGCCGTAGAGTTATTAGTTTAGGAGTTATTTGATAATTTTCATTCGTGCGGCCCCCCAAACCCCTTCTGGGGTCAAAATATCAAAACGTTATATAGCTAAAAACGTAAGTTAGAAGACATCTGATGTAAATATGAAATTTCATAATAATCCCTTTTACGTGAATCGTGAGCAACTTTTCGGAAACGATGGAAACATACAGACAGACATACAGATAGACATACAGGAATTTTGTTGAGGGTCGTTTTCGTTCATAACATTGCTTGAAACGTGTGCAACCAAAATTTGGCGTGATTTGGACCAATGTACAGACAAAACCTTAATTTTATATATAGATATCTCATTAAAAAAAAAATGGACTTAACCACTATCAAAATAAACGGTACATGTAAATAATTTTTAAAACAGATTCCAATAAAATAGGCGAAATGATTAATTCAACTTTAAACAAAAACTACCGACAACTATCATTCAATTCATAAAGAGGATCAAAGAGATTGTCCTCTGCTTGATGCAAATAAACATATATATATTAATTATTTGTTAAAGTTGTTATCGGCAATTAAGGACTATACTTTTTATGCAGATGATTTATATTTTATTGCCAACGTTTCGTCAACTTCGTTGACTTCTTCAGGGCTCAAACAGTTACTAGTATCTTCCCTGCATATTTGTCATAATTATAGAAATGATTAATATGCAGGGAAGATAACTGTTTGTTTGTTAATTATAGAAATGATAAATATGCAGGGAAGATAACTGTTTGAGCCCTGAAGAAGTCAATAAAGTTGACGAAACGTTGGCAAAATATAAATTTTCTGCATAAAAAATATAATCCTTAATTGCTGATAACAACTTGAATAATTTAATCGATGGACACAACTAATCAAAACAACTATTTATTTTGTTTGAGACTATGGTTTCGAATTCTGATTGGCTGAGTAAGAAGAAAAAAATTTCAATATCCACTCGATAATAACCCCATGAAAAATAATATTTATAGTTTAAAAAAACTGTTTATGAGGGCCAAGCCTTCGAAACTATAGTCTCAAATAAATAAATTATATATATATACCATATATATATTTGATATATATGTGTGTATGTTTATTTGCATCAAGCAGAGGACAACCTCTTTGCTTCTCTTTATGAATCAACAACTCTGCTACTCTAGGCAAAATAAAAACTTTTCAATTAAAATATTTCTAATTTAAGACTGATGATGAAGGCCAAGCCTTTTGAAATTAACATATAGTCTCAAACAAATAAATTATATATATATATTTATATATGATATAAATATATGTTTATTTGCATCAAGCAGATGACAACTGCTACTTTCGACTAAACAAAATCTTTTCAATTATTCAATTCACAGATTTCTAGATTATCAGATATTATTTATTAACATAACTAAGAGGAGAAGGTTCCTGGAGGAGGGGCAGTAGTGGGGGGTGGGAATTCAGAATAAAATATAATCTACCTGTGGAGATTTTTTCCAGAACGTCCAAAAGCCGCGCATTTCCAGAGGCGACTGTCGCGGGGGCTTGAGCTCTCTGGAAGCCCTACGAGTCACTGAGCCAATCCAATCCGCCCCTCAGCACTCAACAGGAGAACAGGACATAATCCAGAATGGGTGGATTCCCCTGTCACTGATAAGCGCCAGCCCACAGACACTGATATCTCACGCCAGAATACACACCGATAGATAGGAGGGCTGATCGTTCGCCGCTTGTAATTGTTCCCATTAAACATTTCAAATCATCTCATACAATCCGCTTTATCGGAGTTTACATTCCAGGACAACGAACCAATTGAAGAAACCGAAGAGAGAATGAATTGGTTTATGACCCCGCTATTGTCTACAACATTTTAATTCGACTCTTTTTTACTTTATCCAATGCAAAGCATGGGTAAAGTATTGTAATCGCTCTCGGGGCAAGCGTGGCTTCAAAGGGTCCTCAGGTAAAGACTACGGAACCCATGGACTCAATTAAAGTCACAAATTGTAGTATTCAATTAGGTTGAATTTTACCACCTGATGGTTTTGCCAAAAATTACAAGGGGTGCATCTAGTACTTGAAGAATAACAATTCAATATTGGATTTTTGACGTTTCGGTTTTTATTGGTAACCATTGCTGAAGACATAGAGAAATCGACTTAAAATCAAATAGCGATTGATTCTCATCTAATACTTGAGGAATAACAATTCTACATTAGGTTTTTGACGTTTCGATTATTATTGGTAACCATTGCTGAAGACATGGAGGAATCGACTTAAAATCAAAAATAACGATCGATTCTTATCTAATACTAGAGGAATAACCTTATTGCATTCCATTTTTGATGTTTTGACTATTAATGGAAACCTCTACTCAAAATGTGGAAGAATCGACTTAAAATCAAAAAGACTAAATTCTTTTTTGGTAAACAAGCTTGATAGTTACAATAATAACCGAAATGTCAAAATCCAATGTAGAATGGTTATTCCTCGACTATTAAATGAGAATTATTTTTGAATTAATGTAAATATGAACTACAAATTGCAAGTGATATCTGATTAATAATAAAGGAACAAACATATTAATATTTCAAATGAATTTGGATAAAGTTTAGCAACGATCCGTTGCAGTTTATTTTATTCGGTACGCCCAGCAGGATTCCCCACGTTTCAGATATTTTTAAATATAATAAGGAAAAAATGAATATTTTCTTGTCAATTCAATTCTGGGCATTCAATAATTTGAAAATTTCCATTTTTTTTTTTTTTTTGGCTCAGTGAGAATGGTGTAGGTTCGAGATGAAACATTTTTAATAGATGTATATCATTCGCATCCATAATAAATATTAATTAAAACAGGAATAGCAGGGAATTGGACAATAAATAAAAAACAGAATTTTTAGTAAATGGGCCAGACGTTTCGTCGATTAATTTCGACTTCCTTAGTGGCCCATCTTATCAAAAGACAATTCCACTATGCAACGAAACATCCTTAATCTTTATAATTATTTCTACAATACATTCTTGGCCTCAATTACTCAACAATCTTAAACTTTTTTTCCTCCTTGTAACAATTAAAAAAATCAAAAATTCATAAAAAAAAAGATTTTTTTTTTTTAAACGTACAATGGCATGTGCAATTTTCACTGTGGAAGTCGTAATAAATCGAGGAAACGTCTGGCCCATTTAATAAAAACACTGTTTTTTTTTATTGCTCAATTCCCTGCTATTCCTGTTTTAATTAATTTTTAATCAAATTAAAAATTAAATCAAGAAATGAATTTAATTTTATTTAGTGACGAATTCAAGATTTTAGTAGAAATATTTTTACATTGCATATCAGAGGGCTTCGTCCCCTAAGTAATCGAACCAAAGCTCTAACATGCTTGCCGGGCAGTTAGCCACGCCCTTATATATGTTGCATATCGGAGAGAGATTTGTCTTAACGGTTTGGCTAACTGCCCGGCAAGCAAGTTAGCACTTGGGTTCGATTCCCGAGGTGATGCCCTTTGATATGCAATGTAAAAATATTTCTATACTAAAATCTTAGATTTGTTCCTAAATAAAATTAAATTCATTTCTTAATATATTATTATAATGGTTATATACCTAAACTGGGTTGATTTTTTAAAATTCCATCTTACTTCAAAAAAATAAACTCAAAAAAGCTGCTTAAATCTTTACATTAATTATTAAAAACGTAATGTTGTCAAAGAAAATTCGTCTCTAGGATTAAGCCGAGGGGTGAACCGCGACCTAATATGCTGTACACCTACTTCCACTTCCAAATATTTCCAAGTACTTCCAAATATTTCCAAGTACTTCCAAATATTCCCAAGTACTTCCAAAATACTTCCAAAGAGGTGTAAACCTACTTCCAATCGCGGATTACCCCTCGGGTTAAGCTAACTGCCCGAATAGCAAGATGGTGAACTGGTTCGACCCCGGAGGGGGAGTAACCTTTTGATATATAGGTAATATATACAAGATGTTTGATTATATTGTTCTTATTCATTTTCTCATTTGATTAAAATCTAGGTATGAAGCCTCAAGCTATTCTTTTAAAAAAAAATTATATCAGTTTTTCAAAAATAAGACACTCAAATAATTGTATTAAATTAATCATTTAAATTTAAAAAAATATAAATTACAAGGTACGTTTCACAAAAAAACGAAATATATCGATCAAAGTGTTTTGGAGTTATAATGATAAATTTCTATTTTTTGAGCCCTCCCCCCATCTATAATTTTGGCCCACGAAAAAAATAATGAATCTCTTTTTTATTATAGGTTTTTTAATAGTAAATTTCATTTTCTTTTTTTTTTCAAGTGTGAAAATTTTATTATTTAAATTTTTTTAAGAACCTCACCCACTTAATTTTTGGTTCGATTTCAACAAAAAATCTAAATAGCTATTAATCTCAATATGAAGAATCTAATGTAAAATTTCGTTTTGATATTCACACTAGTTTTTGCGCTAGAGCGTACACAAAATTTGGTAACGTACTAACTAATGTACATTTGCCAATACTATAACAGATAATTTGACAAAATCATTAATATCTAGTAAGATATAATTTTTTCGATGTTCATTTATTAGAGCTTTTTTGTAGACCGAAACGCCATGGTTTCGCAGGATTTTTTTTTATCAAAATACTTTCAGTAGATTTTGAGATATTTCGAAAAACGAAGCGAAAAAAGCACTTTTCGTGCACGATTACAATACTTAACAATACCATGTATGGTAAAGTATAAAACAATATCATAAGGACCCTTTTTTATGAAAAAACTTACATTTACAAACAAAACGCCTTCCTTTAAAAAAAGAAACACTTGGTACTAATATTTCATAACGTTACGTCATTGTTTAAGAATGTGACTCTAGTAAACCAACGAGAAAAAAATAAATAAATAAAATAATAAATACAAAAATGAGTGTGCAATTTTTTTTATTTAAAGCTTTTGCAATAAATGTGTTTCATTTGAAAGTCTCAGTGTCGAGATGTAATTATAGGAAGAAAAAAATGAAAGGCACATTTATCATACCAAAAGAATTTTAATACCCCTAAGGCAACAGCGCAAAAGGGTATTTCGAAAAAAATAAAATATAGTTATACCTAGTTATAATTTTTATTAATCAAAAAAGTTTGGAAATATAAAATTCATCAATTTTTTTTTAATGTAAATAATATTCTATTCAAAGGAAGCATTAAGCTCGCCGGGCGGCCGGAGAATTAAATTTGTTCAAGATTTTCCAATTTTTTTTTCTTAATTCAAGATAAATATGGCTGAATCGTTCAGGAAATTTTCAGACTTAATGTCTGTTTGAATCCTCTGATCCTATACGATAACTAGAAAACAGAAGCACGTCGAAAGTTATTTTTAGTACTAAAATGTTTATTCTTTTATTTTTGTTTTTTGAAAGAAGAAGAAATATTATTAATTTGACAAGAAAGAATTTAATTTTAATGTAAAAAATCTAAGATTTTAGTAGAAATATTTTTACATTGCATATCAGAGGGCTGCATCCCTCATTAATTTGGTTTTCAACTTTATAGCTACCAGATGAAAAATGCAGAAAGATATCTAATTGAAATTATGTTGTTTTGCTTTTCTTTCAGAAAAACATCTATATAATAGCAATCGGCCCAAAGAGCTGAAATGTGGTACACAAGTTTGTTTAAATACATTTTCACTTTTCTAGCTTAAAGCGCTCTCTTTATTATAAGAAGGAGTAAATTTTTTTTTACAAAAAACAATATTAATACTAAGAGAGAGCGTCTCTTCAGTCAATCTTAGTGAGGCTCTGGAACCCTGTTGAACCATCTTGAATAATACTGATTTTAAAAAAATTAATAATACAAAACTAAATTAATTTGTAATTAATTGTAATTGAACACTAATGTTATAAGTAAGTAGAGCAAAAAATAAATGTTACTTCATTTATATTTTATAAAATAAAAAAATGTGTCTTTTTTTAATAAACCATTAATTAATCTTAAAACAATATGGCTCGCTTGGAAACAGTTTTATAAATTTGCGGCTCCCAAAGTTAAGGTTAGTAACTTTTAAGGAGTTCGGTGTTGGTTCTAGGTGAAACATTTTATTATTATGTTAAGGTTAGTGGCCACCCTGGTATATACCTATCTATATTAGGCTATATTTCTCGGTAAACTTTGAGGTCTGAGTAATTCACCAATGGTCATCTAAGTTCAGATTCCACTACTCAATTAACAAAAGGTCATTCAAAATTTTTAATATTTTCAAAAAACAATTAATTAGATTTCTAGCTTCGGAACTTAAGGTTAAAAATACAGAAAACAACGAAAGATGAGTTTTTTAAATGTCTAGCTAATGAGCCGAAATGTGACACTCAAACTTTATCACTGCCAAACTTCAGATTTCTAGCTTCAACAGTTTGCTAACTAAAAAATTGGCAAATTACTTAAATTTGTGTAGAGAGTAGAGTCTTGAAAAAGTTTTCACTTTTTCCTCCAGATTATTTTAAAATTATATTTTCTAACTTCTTGTGATAGTCTTCAGTTCAATATAAATATAGTTCATTAATAACACATATCTTTAGGAAAGGATGGGAGCAAGTAATTAATTACTATATATTCATAAAACAAATAAATTGTTTATATTAGACTAAAAATAAAGCCAAGGTCTTTAATAATTTAGTCAAAATGAACTTACTTATAAAGGTATTATTTTGAGCAGAATCTAGAGTTTTTAAATTATTATTTATTGCATAAATTAAAAACAGTTTTTGGCAAAATAACATTTTTTTGTTTTTTTTTTACTTCGGTAACAAAGACCATTTAGTCAATATGATTAATTATGTTGATTAATGTCCATTATAATTAGTAGATTAAAAATTCAGTTTATTGGACAAAGTTTTTTTATTGAAGTTCTTCTTCAATTTTTGTACAACGTTTCGTCTCTCTCGAGACTTTTTCAAGTACTCAATTGGCTAGAACAACATTGGTTGAAATAAAGATAAAAATAACTGAGACATAGTAGAATTTTATCTTTCTAGATTGATACCATAAAACAATATAAGTATAGAGGTAATTGAGTACTTGAAAAAGTCTCGAGAGAGACGAAACGTTGTACAAAAATTGAAGAAGAACTTCAATAAAAAAACTTTGTCCAATAAACTGAATTTTTAATCTAATATGATTAATATTATTTTATATAATTTGAAAGTTTATATTGGGAAAATAAGGACAAGTTTTTTATGTGTGACTTTTTTATTTATCCACCAACGTTTCGTCGACTTTGCCGACTTCTTCAGGGCTTCAAATATATATATTATAAATATTCAATAAATATATTCAAATATATATATTTTATTAATGTATAAGTTTAATTTATTCGAAGTTGAGATTTTTGTATATAGGGATAAAGAGAAAAGTAATCTATTCTATTTTTGTAAGAAGTGATTTCTGTTCTGTTTTGTATTGATAAGGTTGTTATTAAAGAGAAAAATTGTGTTTTTTGTGAATGTGCCAAATATCTTTTGAAAATTGTATTTTGATGGCCTTCAATGGTAACGAAGGTAATAAGAAAATTTAAACGAATGTGTGACATGACTATTTGAAGCCCTGAAGAAGTCGGCAAAGTCGACGAAACGTTGGTGGATAAATAAAAAAGTCACACATAAAAAACGTGTCCTTATTTTCCCAATTGAAACTGTCAAATTATAAATTAAATTATGGACGGAAATGATAATAATTATTTTTTATGTTTGTGTATGCAGTAGGTATGTGTGTTTATGTAAGTGTCTGTAATAGGAGTCATAGCCGATTATATATCAAAATTTTCGGAAAAGAGAGCCTATATTACATCGTACATATTTTTATTGGGAGAAAGAAAAGAAAATCTGCTCCTCATGAAAAATAATTTTAATATCCGGCTCTGGAAATTTATTTTAAACTAGAATGCCTCTCAATTAAATGCTGTAGATTGGCCATCTCGTGTTCCACCCACGCAGCGGTTAGTTTCAGGCTGAGCCACTAGAGTGCGGCACCAATCATTCCGATGCAGAGAAAGTAAAAAATTAGAAAGTTTCAAAATTCTTTGGTCATATCGATATATAGATCAGAATTAATATTTCAGTCTAATGGTCGCTAAATACATAATCTGTAAGAATCTTAAAAATGAATCAAATTCAAATTCGTTCAAATCACAATATTGCTAATCCAGTATTCGATCCGAATTGATGCTTATATTGAAATATTCCTTTGGAATCTATTAATGCTTATAATACGGTATTATAGGTATAGAAAAAGGCTGAAAAGAAAGTTTTAAAGATGTGAAAAAATCTCTCATGTGCGACAAACAATCTTCTAGGTTAAAATATTCAATTATCATGTTATTTTTATAAACCATATGAAAATATTCTGTATCTATAGGTAATGTTTTAATGTCCCAGAAAATTTCAAATAATAATATCAACCTCTGGGCTGCCTTCGATTACTTTCAATTAATAATATCAATATTGTTCGATATAATAAAAAAAATCTTATTTTTCATCCTTATCAGAAATTTGATAAAAGTACACAGAAATTTGAAAAATAGCACATTTCAATAAATAATTTACCAATGAAAAGTAAAAACTTCAAAACTGTTTTGATTTTGTTATTAAATTTTTATTTAAATTTATTTTTACTACACTAGGTCGATATTATTCTATACATAAGGACAGATTTAAAATGAAAACAATTTTTTTATATTAAGCGTTAATAATTTTTAAGTAATATGGTGTCGGTTCTCACCTAGGTGAAACATTTTAAATTAATAAATTATTAGGTATATTTCACATGAATAAAACAAATATTTATCAAAAGATATATTTGTTTTATTTATGTGAAATCTACCTAGTAGTTTAATTCACTCTTAATTTATTTAAGCGCAAAAAGCTGCAACTTTAGTCAATCTAATATACGGTAAAGGCGGTTGTACCTGTGAAAATATGCCTAGCTTCACCGGCGGAGAGCTTAAATTCCTCAGAATCGAGCCATAAGTCAAAACATTGTATAATATACAATCCTGGAAATAATAATAGATATAATGAAGAGATGTTTACCTTTTCTTCGACAGGTTCATCGAGTAGTTCTGTGATGATTGGCCTTCCGCAGATACTGCTTAGCGAGGAGATGGACGCAGTGCCCACACTGCACCCGCCAACCTCCTCTCTGAAACATCAAACATAAAAACAAATTAATTTCAATAACCTGTTTAATTCAATTATTCGTATTAAAAATTAAGAGCTAATGCATTTTTTGGACGATTATTTCAGAATGTTTATTCCAAGTGTTTCAGATTAAAAATTTTTATTCTAATATTTCCTTTTCCAAAATAAATGCTACCTTTAAAATAGAAATGAATTTTTATCGTAACCTATAAGCACCTACACACATGCGCGGATCCAGGGAGGGGGGCGATGGGGGCGACCGCTCCTCCCCAAAGCATTGGAGATCAACATTTTATATATGTTTATTTTTGACGTGACAACGTCTTATAATTCGATGAAGCCGGCTGCACTCTCGAAAAAACATGACTCATCTGAGGCGTTCCATTTAAGGCTTGAAGTGCAAGCGAGAGCGCGGAACGAGCAAGGAGCTAAGGAGGAACAGCTAGGCTAGAAAAGCAGGAGTGGGGGTGTCTCCAGTCAAGACAGGCATTTCCCCTCCAGCCGCCATCGTGTGAAGGGCACAAAACCTTCTCTTCCCATCTGAACGTATGTTAATAATATCCATCTTTAAGACAGTTCTTTTTATTATTAACAGTGATAAAAAACAAGTTTGATTTTCTTTATATATTTTTTGTTTTTTATTAAAAGTGTGTGTAGGAAAGCCGAATCAATTATTAGAGAGGCGTTAAATGACAGTGGAGGAAAATTTATGAAAAAAAAATACAATGAAATATATTTGACTAATTCTTTAATGATGGACTTTAATGAATCACACTCGAATATTTTCTCTTCATTAAATAACCATATTTTAAATAATCTCCCAATGGAAAACCATATAGTATTACTAATTAAAAGTATTTCAAAATATTATTTTAAAATAAGATTACACTATATAACAAAAAGAGTTATGTAGACAAAAGTAAATCGAAAAGAATATTTTTTAACAAGTTAACCCATTTTCAAGGATATTAAATATAATTAATCGTTTCAACTTTTTCTTACAATCGTACCTGATTTAAAAACTATATTTTTGGTATTTCTATAATATATATTTAAATTTTTTTATTTGTTTTATAACTTAATTAATTCTTAATCTTTGAATTGTGTAAAAAACATTGGTTTAATAAATAAATAAAAAATCGGTTGTCTGCAAAGTCGGTCCACTGACGACAGTTGAACGTGACAACGTCATAAGAAAATACCATTCCATCAGTATTTTCTTATGACGTTGTCACGTTCAACTATCGTCAGTAAACCGACTTTACAGACAACCGATTTTTTTATAAGATTAAATTTTAAAATTGAAGAAAATAAAGTTCTATGTGGGGGGGGGGGCGTCTCTGACCATCCCGCTTGGACAATTCGATCGCGACACACTTCCGAGATCAAAAGTAGATCTTATATACCGGCGACCGCCCCCCCCCAAATCAGAGGTCTGGATCCGCGCCTGCCTACACAATGATTTCTTAAACGTTCTTCCTAAATGAAAATGGGTCTACAGAGAGACGACACTAAAAATCACAATAGCGAATACCAAAAGATAATTTTAATTCATTTTTTAGCTTCTAGGCGGCAGCACCGACATCTGATTTCTTTCAACTACTGCTTCCCAAGCTTTTTAAAGTCGGAGAACACTAAATTCGTAACATTTTTTGCGCGGAACACTTACAATACAAAATAAACTTTAAACTAGGGGTGTCAAACCCGCAAATACTTGCTGATTCGGGAGAAATTGTGCATTTTTGTACAATATTATTTTTACACAAAATCCATCCAGTCTAACAATCATTTACAAAAATTATTTCACATTGTATTAATTTTTCTATTGCAACAATTTTGAAATGTGTATTTGACTTTTTCGTGGAACGCTTGAAGTGGCTTCGCGGAGCACGGTTTGAGAACCATGGCTATAGAGCAAATCTGATATTATCAAAACTTATTTATATGAATAGGATATTAGGAATAGAGACCAAATCAGTTTAATTTCTACCATAGGGTGCAATATATGAATAAATGGGAAGAGGTAGTGTTTTTTTAAGACGATTATTTGAGAGTGGAAATAGCAAATCTCATAGTGTGATGAGCACACATCCCCTACTAGAGTAGACTCCAATCGTTTTTTGAGGTAATCAATGCCTGAAGTTGTCAAAAATACTGTAAAATAATGTCATTTCAAAATGGTTTATTTTCAGGACAATCTTTATGTCAATACGTACTATTTGTACCAAAGTCAGAACGGTAGCTTAGTCGTAAAGAGGTAGGAGAACCATCCCAATATGTATGTTATAAGTATAATTTCAAGTCATTTTAAAAGATCTTGACTCATTGTTTCTTACCCTTTGTAAAAGAAGATATATTCGAAAAGGCAGAATGAAATTCTAGCCTCCTCTCTACCCCCTAATATATACCATTTGTCCGCCTCCCTGGTGTAATGGTCAGCATGTCTGGCTGGCAACCCGGAGGTCTCGGGTTCGATTCCCGGCTATACCCAGACATTTTTTCTGTAAGTATAGGGTCTGGAAAAAAAATTAAGTGGGAGATAAATTTAACCTAATTTATCGCATGGAGCATTTACTACTGCTCGAAGCCCCTAAAAAACTTAGTAAATTGGATTGTATCTAACTTTATGAGATTTGGCTTGTGATCCCGGCTTCTTTCCTTCTACTCTGTTCTTTTCACGATGGAGGGGCCATCCCATATAAGCCTTTAGGGGATGCACCTTCTGGTATATCTCCTTCTCACATCAATATCAAAAAAAAAACACCCCTAACTCAACCTACTCTCAAGCGTCAAACCTACTTTATTGGGGTGTTTGAGATATTATATTAGTGAGTAATGACTAGAATTTCACTCTGCCTTTTCGAATAGATATAATTTCACAAAGGTCTAAGAAACAATCCGTAGCAGATTATCTAAAATGACATGAAATTATCATACATAATGAGATGTTTCTGCCACCCCCTTGAGGCTTAGCTATTGTTCTGTATTTGCCATAAAATAAAATTAGTACGTTTGACATTAAAATTGTCAAGAAATTAATTAATTTAACCATTGTGAAATTACTTTATTTTAGAGAGTATTTTTGAAAACTTTAGGGGTTGATTATCCCTATAGAAACACTTGGAGAAGGCGAATACGGGAATATAGTTTCTCTTTGAGGTTTGTGCTGGTCATTTCTTTCGAGAACCAAAATAGGGGATGGGGTGTTCAATAAATAGAATTATTAATATTTATATTTACAAATCACTCGAAAACATCTAAAGTACACTACTTTAAATATTAAAAAAATATTGAGCTACCTCTATAAATATCGACTTGAAATTTTCAGAAAATTTATATTTGTCAAAGCAATAATAACATTACGAGAAAAAAAATTAAAAAAAATCAATTATCTACCAATTTGAAAATTTTTAAAAATCTTGAGAGACCCCTTAAAATTTTTAAATCGATCTTATTTTAGGTGATCATTTTAAAAACATGTTATATTTTCATGCGAGATCAAATAGAAAAGAAATATTTGTTTTTTTGGTGGGCCAACACCCTAATACCAATATATATGATAGGTACCTACATATTTATTGAGTGGATTTTGATGAACAGTCCAAGGTTCAAAAAAGATAGATAATTATAACTATCTTTTTTATTTAAAACCGACGTTTCGGAAACCCTGAAGAAGAAAGGAATAAACCTCCGAAACGTTGACTTTGAATAAAAAAGATAGTCATAATATCTCTCTTTTTGAACCTTGGACTCCTCATCAAAATCAACTCAAGTTCACTTATCAGTCCGTTCTCCAAAAAGTAATTTAATCGTAACATATTTATACCCATCAAAAAATTCTTCCAGGTAAATTTTGAAATTTTTTTGATGACCGGTATAAAAAATATCGAATTTCGGTTTTTAGATCAAAACTTCCTCAACTTTGGTCCAAATTCAAATTTTTGTTTTTGAATTTTTTTTTTTAATACTTTTACAAAAATTTTTTTTTTTAAAATAATTTAAAGTGTTTTTGTGTGGGATTTTTGAGTTTGAAAATTTCTAATCTTGTTTTTGAAACTGTATGTTAGGTACTCTTCGATTTGATTGATAAATTTTTTATTTTTAAACTTCTATTCATTCTACAAAATCGAAAAAAATAGTAATTTTCATACCACTATCATGAACCCGGTCTTAAAATATGTAGAATGAATAGAAGTTTAAAATAAAAAATTATCAAAAAAATCGAAAAGTAGGTAAGTACGCTACACCTACAGTTTCAAAAACAAGATTGAAATTTTCAAACTCAAAAATCAAATATAAAAACACTTTAAATAATTTTTTTGTTCTAAAAGCATGTAATAAAACAAAAATTAAAAAAAAAAAAATTGAATTTGGACCATTTTTGAATAAGTTATGAGCGAAAAACCGAAATTCGATACCTTTTAAAACAGGATCAAAAAAATTTCAAAATTTACCAGCAAGAGTTTTTTGATGGGTACTAAAAAATGTCAAAAAATGAAGGAAATCAAAAATTAAAATTTTTCAAACAGTCCGATTTGGCGTGGAATGCCCATATATATATGTACAAATATGTTTATTCGCACGCATCAAGCAGAGGACAACTTCAATTATTTCTCTTTATGAATTAATAACTTGTTACTTTCGGAAAAACAAAATCTTTTTCATTTTACTTTACCATACAGGGTATGGTCAAGTATTGTAATCGTGCATGAAAAAAGTGTTTCTTTTTCCTTCTTTTTTTCGAAATATCTCAAAAACGACTGAAACTATTTTGATTAAAAAAATTGAGCAAAACCATGGGATTTCGGTCTACAAAAAAGTCCTAATAAGTGAACATCGAAAAAATTATATTTTTCGAGATAATAATTGTTTTGTCAAAATATCTGTTAGTTAGTTAGTCTGTCTGGTTGTTAGTCTGTGCGTTACCAAATTTTTTCTATTAATATAATTACCTACTGGAAACACGATAAAATTATTGACAAAATCTCGATCTTGCGGATACTTTCAATTTATTTCAAAATATTATTTTTTAATTAAACAAACTCAAAACAACAAAAACTCTATTTAATAATTTTTAATTAATTTTCTAATTTAATTAAAGGTGAGCCAATCCCAAAGATGCTTCCCAGACAATAGAGACTAACACCAAGACTTGAACAAGAATAACAAAAAATAAAACCCCAAGAGAGAGAAGTTTTATTTTTCCTGGATTATCTTCTGCAGACTCAAGTGACGAAGCATCTTCCTCAAACATTCAATAATTAGAGCTGTTTGTCCTCCATTACTAATGGATGTTCCAATGAACGAGGGAGCTCATTCCAATCCCCGGATGATTTTTCTTTCTCAACTCCCTAATTGCAAAAAATCCCAATTCTTGGTGTCGGACAGCCATTTCCAAATTGATATTCTATCCATTGCCATTAAGCGTCCGGTCGTCTTTCAACGTTGGATTGGTCTCCGCCTTTGGGATGTCGGGCGTGTCTTTACCCTCTTCTTCTCGAAACAGACAGCCAGTGAGAGACGCTTCCGAATATTACTCGGAAACAGACCCAAAGGGCGCGCGCCCCCCAAGGGACTGACAAGAACAAGGTAACAAGAGATTGTTTGATTAATGGTCCAAACGGACACAAAAACAACAACAACAAAATGAGGATAATAAGATAAACGAATAAACATCGTCTATTTGTACTCATTAACGTTTAATTATTATTAGGAGCAAAGTAAAAAAAAAAGAAGATTGATGAATGTAATACTGGTATGTAATTTACTTATATAAGAAGAGTTTTTTATTGAAAAGATTTTGTTTTGGCGAGAGTAGCAGAGTTGTTGATTCATAAAGAGAAATCAATGAGGTTTGATGCAAATAAACATATACAACTATATAACGAATATAAATATGTAAAATATAAAGAGAAATCACTGAAGTATATGGTATATATATTTATTGTCGTTATATACACACACCGGCAAAAAAACGCAACACATAATTTTTTTTGGTATTTTTAATGTTTTACTTTTATAAAATCAATTTTTTAACAAAGTTAAAACATTTATATCATTTTTAAAGTCATTTTATATAACTTTAAACACTTTTAATCTAATCAGTAGAGATTGTGGTGTTGGTGCAAGGTGAAACATCTTTAATAAAGATAAGAGTAAATAAATATTTTATTTAATATGGATTTACTATGAGTTAAGGATACTGGGTCACTTATTTCACATTAAAATTAAAAAATTAAAAGATATAAATCTTTTTTTCTCTTTCAATATATATATTTCGGGCTATCAACCCATCTTCAGGAAATACAGAAGGTAACTAAATAAACTTATTGAATGACAGGCTATATATATGTTTATTGAACAGAGAGACAGAATTTATAAAATTATTTTAAAAAGGACACTTTCTCTTAAGCTGTTGTTCAGAAAGAAAATCGGGTTGACCTTTATTTACATAGGATTGTTTGGGTAAAGTTACCTTCTGTATTTCCTGAAGATGGGTTTGATAGCCCGAAATATATATATTGAAAAAGAAAAAAATTTTATATCTTTTAATTTTAATTTTAATGTGAAATAAGTGACCCAGTATCCTTAACTCATAGTAAATCCATATTAAATAAAATATCTATTTACTCTTATCTTTACTTTTAATCTATATTATTAATAATTTAATTACAAATCGCTAACATTGTTTCCAAATATCAAACTTTATTAAATTAGATTAAACAATACATTTTTTCCAGAAAATTAAATTTTGTGATTTTCAGTTATTATCATTAAAAGATGATCCGCTTGGTGATTATTTGTGTTAATTAAGTGGGACAATTTACATTTATATTAGAACTTTTTTTGAAAAAATATACTTTAAAGTAACATTTTATAAACTTTAATTAAAATTTGTATATTTAAAATTATCCTAGAAATTATATTTTATTAATGATTTTTATATGTTCAAAGATAAATATTATAAAATTGAAAATATTAAAAATAAAAAAAATTACGTGTTTCGTTTTTTTTGCCGGTGAGTGTATAAATGTAGTATGTAATCAAGCAGAGGACAAAACAACCTGCTACTCTCGAAAAAACAAAAACATTTTCAAATATATATGTATGGTTCAGTGACGTGCGGTCCATGGATGCTGTGGATGCGGGCCATCCCTAAAATTTCAAACATTTAGAGTATTTTCATAAATATCGACTTCAAAATGTCAGGAGGGTCTTTAAATTTTCAAATTATTATCCGTTATTTCAAATATTTCTATAAAAACATTTTTTGTTTTGAAAAGTAAATTTGTTCTCGAAATAAAATAAAAATTGTTGCATAGTTTCAAGGGGCAATTAAAATGAATGATTTTTCTGAAAAGAGCGCTGTTAGAAGGTTTGTATTCCCTGCCTGGGATATCTTCAGTTCAAGCATGTCAAAGACAAGTTCAGACGAGTTTAGTCGAATAAAAATTGTTCTCGCTGAGGAACTATTAAAATAGAAATAATACAAAAAGTAATAAATAAAGATGATTCGGGAATCTTTAGACTTATCCATTTCTAACAACTCTCAATATATATAAGATTGGAAATAACTAAGAGTGATATAGACAAGATATATAGCTTGCTTATAGCAATAGAATTAAGAAAATTAAGATTATCTTTAAGGACAAACTGATCTCATTGTGGGAGATGGTCGATTTCCATCTCAGGGACTGCAGTTTAAGACACAAGATTTAATTTCTGAATCCTACCCTCACTCCCATAAAGCAGTATCTTTTAGGGCAAAGGTCCCAAAATATTTTTTTAAAAATAACCAAAATGATGCCACATATTCGATAAAATTTGCAAAAAAAGCGAAGATTAAATAAAATTCCAAAAACGATTGGTACCTACTTTTTGGACAGCATCCCCTGGTTCAAAAGTCACCAACCACCACTGGTTTATATAAACCGGGTGTATTTACTTACATATTTTTTGTTATAATATATAAGATGCACATTACTAAGATTTTCAAATGTCGATAGTATTTTTTCCTATCAATTTAAAAGCAAAGATAAAATTCTTAAAAATGTTCAAAATTAAAAGCTAGATCAAATTAATGCTTTTCTGTTTATATACTAAACTATGAAAATATAGAAAAATATAAAAACTAAAAACCTACATGCTTACTTTAAGATAACACATTTCTCAAGAACTACCCTAGGCAATACCTTGAAATTTGATATGAAAATTAATTTCAAAACGTAATAACTGCTCAATAAAATTGTTTTTATTCGATGGAATTTGCAAAAAAAAGAGAAGATTAAAATAAAATTTCAAAAAATGAAGGGAGGGGGCAGCATCCCCTGGTTGAAAAGTCACGAATCGCCATTGCTATGTATATATAATTTATTTGACAGAGACAATAGCTTCGAAGATTTGGCCTTCATCATGAGTCTTTTTAATTAGAAATATGATATGTGTTATTTCAAATGGGTTCAAATACCCGATTTGATGTGGGTGAATTTGTTTTGATTTAATAGAGAGCTGGTCAGAAAACAAAACAGTTTGTTATGTGACGAGCTCACTATTTCTTGCCAAGTAGACTCGATTCGAAATTGAGCCCTTCACTATCGGCACTTAATATGTAAAAAATTATGAGAAATATTTATTTAGTGTGTTTTTTAAGGTAGTTTTTTCAACATATGGGTTTTCTTGGGATATTTTTGAAATTTAGACAGATTATTATTTAAATACTTCTGCATCGATTAGTGGCAAAACGAAATTTATGAACAATATAGTCAAGAAGATATTAAATTTCAAAAAATAGACTTTTTCAGACTCTTATACATTGCACTATACGGGATATCGGAAAGTTTACATACATATTTAATTATAATTAAGAAACTCTTCTTACCATTTTTATAAAAAACTAAACCAACATTAAACAATAGGGGGGTCGGGTAGGCTAGGGGTTAGCATGTCAGCCTACTAAACAAGTGGACCCGGGTTAGAATCCGGCTAAAACCTGACCCCGGGAGGGATAGAGACAAATTTAATAAAAAATAATTAGTATCGTAAATTGGCTTATGGCTAGAAAGGCCGAAAATCCAAAAAAAAAAACATTAAACAATAACTAATACATTTTTTAAGAAAATTTTAATTCATAGTTACAACAGTTTCTGCTATAATAATGAATAAATAATGAAAAATGTATAATGAAAAATTTACACCAAAAACAGGTTGGCAACAACGCATTTATTTAACCTAAAAAGTGGGTTAACTTTAGTAATTTTTTGACGTTTTTTCGCTTCAGCCATTGTCGCAACAGCTTTCAATCGCTTATTAAAAACTTTTTCTTTTATAAATCTTCCTTTTTAATGTACTTTATTTGACATTTTTATGATAAAATATATACAAGCTCGGACAGTGTTGCCAGATTTGTCAAACGATCACGGGATTGGCTAGTAGTGGTACATAAACAGCAAAAACTTTTGGGCTTATGAACTATGAATCCTTATTGTCTATTCTATATACTCTAGCATTAACTTTTTGATAGTATTGTCGCGAAACAACTACCTTAAAAATTATGATAATGAATTGATAAGAAAGGCAACTTAAGAATAATGAAATTAACAAATTCCAAATAATAGAATTTATGAGAAAGTCATTTTGATCCTGTTTAAAATATTAATTTGTGAAAAAAAATTTCACTCAAATCTTTAGAATCCTAGACGGACGGTCTTAGCAGTTTAGTTGAAATGAAAAGTAAATATAAAACCCCGAAATATATTGTTTGTATAAATAAAGAGTTATATGTTGCTTTAATACGAGAGATATCAAAATCGGTGTTTTTAACTAAATGAACCAAGCGAGTCAAATATTTTATTAAATAATTTTGACAGTTAATTCTACATCTAGAAATTATTTTATTATTAAGTGGATATTGATGAGGCAGTCCAAAAAAAGAAGAAGATAATTTACACTATCTTTTTATTCATAAAACCGACGTTTCGGAGGCTATTCCCTCCTTCTTCAGGGTCTGTAATTAATTAAAATGGGATTTAGCCATCATTACAATTAAGATCATTACAAATTATTTTTTTATATAAATACAATTAATATATAATTATATGGAATACAATTTTTCAATCAATAATATTCTACTCACCTTGAAAAGTCAGTGAAGGAAATCCAATGCGGCATTCCCCTCTGTCTCCTCCCTCAGTGGCAGCAACAACAATATCTTGTATTTCATTCTCAGCAGAATTATAATGTAATAATGATTTGGAAATATTTTTTTTAATACAAGTGCATATCACCAGCCACAATACCCTCTCAGACAAACCCCGCGCAAAGCAGTTGTGCGCATAATTATTTATTTGTATAGTACAACAATATGTATTTTACTTTAAATTATACTTTACATATATATATACAAACTTTTTATAAATCATTCATTTATTTATCTTATTTCATTATTTTTTATTTGTTTTTTCCTCCCTCATAAATCTTAAAAAGGTTTGTCAAGTGTTTAAAATAAAATTACGAATTTACTATTTACAATTATTTACATATTATCTATTTACATTGTTATATTTTAATTATACAAGTTTTAGATCAGCAATTATGCCGTCCCAACAAATACTCAGGTCTATTATGTCCGTTCTGTAATTTACGGCACGTGGCAAGAGATTTTTTATAGCTATCATTTCCAGGATTTTTCTTTTAAAATAATTATTCTCTTGGAATATAATGTTACAATTGTTAAAGTTAAAATTATGCTTTTTTTCCTGGGTATGAATTGCTAAAGCCGTGTTGTTTTTAATGGTTTTTGAAACCGAAACGTCGGTTTTATGAATAAAAAGATAGTGTAAATTATCTTCTTCTTTTTTGGACTGCCTCATCAATATCCACTTAATTCACTTATCAGTCCGTCTCCAAAAATTACTCCAATCTTATTTTATTATTTTGAAAAAAAAATAAAAAAGGAGAAATTAAATTGAGCACCCGGCAAGATATTCGAGCCTGCGAATTTTGTTGGATAGCGCAAGAATGCTTTTTAACCAATTAGGACACGAATTCTCCTCTCCCGCCGAGAGTACTTACTCTAAGATCGATCGAATGTCATGTCTCCTTTTGTTATAGTGATTAGTTACTTGTATTTTTGTAAATTTTACTAATTTAAAGGTTAGTTTTCAATTTAATTGTTTTTAAGTAAATTAATCCTGCAAGTCAAATTCATTCATTTGTTTCCAAAATAATAAAATAATTTCTAGATATTTAGAATTAAAATAGTATATCTTATAAAGTGAAAACTGTGTACTTTCGTTTGAATAACTCGAAAAAATCACTTTTTGAACCCACTCTTCGAAGGGTTGTTGATACAAAGGGGGACCCTTATCAACTTGATTGAGAATTTCAAGAGAAAATAAAGTATTAATTTTCAAAAAACTAAACTCATATTAAATAGTATATTTTATAAAGAATGAAAAGTGTATACTTGCGTTTGAATAACTCGAAAAAAATCACTTTTTGAACCCTCTCTTCGAAGGGTAGTTGATACAAAGGGGGGACCCTTATCAACTTGAATGAGAATTTCTAGGAAAAATAAAATATTAATGTTAAATATCAATTTGCGTAAGACGTTTCGTCCTCTTTCAGGACTTTTTCAAGTACTCCATTACTTAAAACATTAATCGTTGATAAAATAGTGAGACCATTGAGACAATAAATAGTGTATTCATAATATTCATCTCATAATAAGTTAACAACCAATTTTCAAAAAACAATCTCGAAACGTCGTACGAAAATTAATATTTTACATTAATAAAAAAAATTGTCCAAAATACCCGTGAATCGTTTATTTATTAAAACTAACGTTTATAATAGTAAATTTTCTAAAAATCGTTCTAATTTGTCCTTCACAAGAAAATAATAAACTTATATGTGAGATTTTTAACAATTTCAAAACAATCAGTTAAGAATAAAATTAGGTATAAAATTTGAATAAAAATGGGTACTTTGACGGCCTTCTACACAATCAATTTAAAGTGAGTTAAATAAAAAATAAAAAAAAAAGTGTCCACTTCTAATTAATGAGATCAATGGGTCACCTCACAGCCCATGATAAAATTATGTCCATTATTTTCGACGCTATGAAAATTTCCGCTCTTCCCACAATACTAGCTCAATTAGAAGTTTTATACAATATTCGATTTCGGGAAAAATTAATATATACATGGTGTTCCATAGAACTCGTTCATTAAAAGTTTTCATGGAAGGAGTTGAGAGAAAATTTTGAACTTTGACATATTTATGTTTTGGAATATGCTCTTTTTAAATAAATTATTAACAACTTTTGGACACTTTCTGCTTTGCCGCAATCGCTATCAACTTTCTTATTTTCTATAGAACCCCCCAAATATTTTTGCATCATTAGATTAAGTGTTAAAAACTAAGATGATTTTGTATAATGCACTTGATGTCTAAAATTTATAATTTCTGAGTTATTTTAGATAGTTTGTAAAATCTACCAATTTAGAGTTCATCTTTAAAAATTAATAATAATTAAACTATTGTTTGTAGAAGTAATTTGATCAATTAGAACTTTTAAATAGAAATTAAAAAATTTTACTTAATCATAAAAATTCAAATTTTATATCTAGGATGACCATAATAATCGTTTATTTCTGAAAATCAAAAAGTTGTTAATACTCAATTTTTTCAAATGGAACATGGCATAAATTTTAGTATTTTTGAATTCTACATAAAAATCCAATAGGAGTTTATTAAATATTCCCTATACCTAAAATGAATAGTTTTTTAAATAAAAAATATTTTAAATTTCACTCGTCCAGATCTTAATTATTTATATTATCTTACATAATAAATTAGATCTAGACGAGTGAAATTTAAAATATTTTTTATTTAAAAAACTATCCATTTAAGGTATAGGGAATATTTAATAAACTCCTATTGTATTTTTTCGTAGAATTCAAAAATACTAAAATTTATGCCATGTTGTATTTGAAAAAAATTGAATATTAACAACTTTTTGATTTTCAGAAATAAACGATTATTATGGTCATCCTGGATATAACATTTGAATTTTTATGATTAAGTAAGATTCTTTAATGTCTAGTTAAGAGTTCTAATTGATCAAGTTAATTCTATAAACAATAGTTTAATTATTGTTCAATTTTTAGAATGAACTCTAAATTGAGATCTTACAAACTATCTAAAACCAACTAGAAATTATAAATTTTAGACTTCAAATTGCATTATAGAAAATCATCTTAGTTTAACACCTATCTAATGATGCAGAGGATTCCATGGAAAATAAAAACTTGATAGCGATTGCGGCAAAGCAGAAAGTGTCCAAAAGTTGTTAATAATTTAATTAAAAAGGGAATATTCCAAAATATAAATATGTCAAAGTTCAAAATTTTCCTGAACTCCTTGCATGAAAACTTGAATGAACGAGTTCTGTAGAACACCCTGTATATAAGTATATAAATTTTAAATTTGTATAATATTTAGTTTATACGATGTACATTGCTCTGAGAGACGGAAGGACAGGCAAAAAGACCTTGTAGCGACACTAATAGGGTTCCGTTTAATTTTGTACGGGAGCTCTAAAAAGATATAACAAAGTAATAAAGACACACAATTATTATGCAGGGCCATGGTTAGGCCACCGGGAAAGAGAGGCAGGTCATCCAACACCAGCAGCCAGCAGCGGACAGGGATTGAGGAAGGATGAGCAAGCTAACTTTTCGGTGAGATTGCAAGTTGAGATCGAGAGGGAGACAACGAAAACTTCTGGCAGAATACTCCAACAACAACAACAACAACAGAAAAGTTTAGCAGAGTTTAGAAACAGTCAATGCAACTCTTGCTTTCATATTTTATTTAAGTGAGAATTATGACTTGGGATTTATGAGCTATGAAACGTACATAGAGGCAGGCGCACAAGTTATTGACAAAAATATGTTAAACTCAACGAATATAAAAGAAAAGTTTGCGTCTCAAGGTAATTACACCCATCCCTCGATTTACACGGTAGAGACGTTCCAGGAGAAAACGTGTAGGTAATTGAAAACTGTGAAAATCGGCAAAGGTTAAAATTGAGATAGAGACTTGAAACTTTGGGGATATTTTTTTTATTGATTTCGAATCATATGACTCTCTGTCAGCGTAAAATTTCGAAAATACCCAGAATAAGGGGACCAACCCCTAATTGTTTAGTAACCGTGCATGCAAATTGAGGCAAAAGATTTTAATCGAGAAAACGGAGAATCTTTCTACTAAATTCATATTAATAATAAATAATATGTAACTGTATATTCATATAGAAATATTTTTTTAAATTCATTTTATTCATAAAAACTAAAATATAAACCAGAGGTTCCTTTAAAATGTGCGGCGCCTCGGGGAGCCTCTGCCTCTTCACAGGTGCGCCGCGAAGCTTAATAATTAATTGAAGCAATATATTTGTCCTAAATAGACAAAAAAGTGAGATGCTAAAAATTCATTTATTATTCATTTTTATCTCTTACTTAATAAAACGAAAAAATTTAATTTTGACACCCTTGGAATTTCTGGGGCGGGGGTTGAAAATTGTTGGATTTTAGCATTATATACTAAAAAAAAGCTTCCGTTTTTAATCAATTGTTTGAGAGAATAATTTTGATTTCATTCTCACTGCCTTGGATTCAATTTTAGCTTTTCTCCTGTAGATTATGCAACCGAATTGACAGTTTTGTTTGCCTAATATCTATCCTGTAGGGGTCTCCATATTTTAAACTTATTTCAAGTTGTGGGTTTTTACAATATTTTTCACATAATTACAAATATAAAAGTGATTAAAATAATAAAAACATTGTTGTAAATGGGAAGGAGTGTTGTCGATGACCAAATTATTGTAAAAATAATAAATATGTAAATTTTCATTTGAAAAAATAAACATTTTGTTCAAAAAATATTTTATTTCCTTGTTTAATTCGAAACTTAGGGTCGGGTTAGGGCTAGCGGTTAGAGTACAAGTCTGCCTAATCTAGTGGACCCGGGTTCGAATCTGACTCGAGGCAACCGGCTAAAAATCTGATCCCTACATAGAAGACTTAATTTCATATTAGTATCGTAAATTAGCTGATGGCTAGAAGGGCCGAAAAGCCAAAAAAAAATTGTGAAAATTATACCACACCTTTAAACCTCTCAAGGACCATATGTTGAGAACTAATGCTCTAGCTAGACCATTTAACACACACTTAAATAGCTAATATAAAGAGTAGGTAATTTATGAAATTATTCCGTAGGAAACTTAACTATTAAATGAATAAATAACTATAGAATATCAAGAGAGATGGTCAAACTACTAAATCCGAGGTGTTATGGTTATTTTTATTATGTCAGAAGGGTTGTTTCAAAATACAATGAACTTGGTTTGTCGTCCGAGATGTAACCACACCTCGCAAGGATTCTTCCCCAGATCACCGCAAAGGTGCCCAAGACCATTATTGGGATCAACATCTCCCAATTTCAGCACATATAGCACACTAAAAGTGCCCAAATTAGATTTTTTCCCATTCGGATTTAATTCCCGAAAGGGTGAAACTTCTGCCATAATAAAAATAATCAATAACACTTCGGATCTAGTAGTTGACCATCTCTATAGTAATTGTAAAGCTAATAATTTCTATATCTATTATATTTACATAATGGGGTTCGTTGTTCATTATTATGTATGGAAGCTGTCCCGTATCTACCTGGAATTACCAAGCAAGTGTGTGGGCCTCGATTTCAAAAATATGATCAATAGAATAAAATAATAAAATAATAATAATAGGATAATGAATTATATAATAAATATATATAGCTGAGTATTTTTTTGTATTATATATTTACTAGTATGTAATATAAAAATAAGATTGCTTATCTTAGCGGGCTTCGCATGGAGATATTGAGTGATCAAAGACTGAACTCAGAATGCAATTAAATTCAAATAAATAAGTCTGATAAATTTTTTATATGTAGTCCTCAAGCAATCACAGGGTAAATAATAAAGCAGGAAAAATTGTATCATTTTTTTTTAATATCTTAAATAAATATAATAAGCTGACCAATTGGACTCGCAGCCTGAGGGTTCTGTATCTTATATCTTCCAATTAACTTGAGATATCAGATTCGTTCTTATTAGACAGTGATAGGGAGATAATGAGAAATTGGTGGAATTTTTTTCATTATTTTAAGTTATTTCGGAACGCCGACAAGTACAAATGTCACTTAAAATTGAGGTTCGCGCACACCGTTATTTTAAAGGGAATTAAATTAAATAAATAACTAAAATGAATAAAAATTAGTCTTATTTTACTTAAAGAGAACTTTGCAAATATACTTCACACCATATGACAAAAGAGTTTTATTTGATACCTCTTAAATTTCATTTGGCTCTCCCAAAAATACTAGTTCATTTGATTAAAAATTTAATGAGTGAAGCGACTGTGGGTCAGTGGTTAGAGTGTCGGGCCGCTGGCCTGAAATACGCTGGTTCGAGACCGAGTCTCAGCAGATATTTGAAGTCGCCTCCTCTTGGAAAGCAATGGCAACCTACCGTTCGGAACCGCCGTTAAAAAGTAGGTCGCGTATATCTGTGTAAAAACAGCTAAACACACTCAGCACAGGTTATGTGGAGAGGAGCCGAAACATGCAGGGAGAGCTGATGCCGGCGCTCAAAAAAGAAGAAAAATTTAAACAAAATTAAGGATTACTAAGGAAAAGTATAAAAATAACTTGCAAATTTCATGTTTTTATTACTTTTTTTTAGTTTTACGAGTTGGAAGTGCTTTGACAAACAGACAGACAGACATTTTATCAATTCTAATAAGATCCTGTTGTATTTTCAATATTATTTATAAAAATAAAACATACAGGACGCCTGCATTTTTTGAGTGCAAATTATAACTTTAATTCAAATAAAAGAATATTATTTAAAATAAACTTTTTGGGTTAGAAAATCCTAAAAAGAGGGAATGACATTCTTGCAAAATTTGCAGAAGGGTTGTTCATTGGAAGAAAAAGGTTGAGAGCCTCTGATCTAATAAGTTTTTAATAAAAAAAGATTGCTGTGAAATGTTTTTTTTTTCAGATTAGAAAAATATTTATTAATAAAAAAGTTATAAGTGAAAATAAAATCCTTCGTTTTTTATATTTTTATAACTTTTTCAGAAAACTGTTAAATTTAAATCATTCATATTATTGAACAGCTCTGAAACTAGTAGCTTTTTTGCTGAGTTTGAGAAAATATGCTCTATCTATTATAGTAAGCGAGGTCCCCATACTGGGACAAATTTTTAAATCGGCCTGTATAAATTTTCGAATCCACGCAAAACTACTAAGATCAGGAAGTCGATCAAATGGCAAACAGTAAACCATTTTAGAGGGTGGGGCACAATGCAGTCCCTAGTTTCAAAAATCACTGAAGGGCCCCTCAGACCGAATATAGAGGCGTGGCAGGTGCCGTTGGGTTGGGTGAGTAATACCGTTCTCAGCAGACACCACGCCTTGGTCAGGTGAGCATCGGGGCTTTGTTGTGGAGATGTTTTTTTAAAAACGGGGAAAGCGTTGTGGCGACGCAGAGGCCTCCTCGCTCCCCCGATTTGACCCGGTGTAACTTTTTTCTGTAGGGATACGTCAAAGCTGAGTTATACAAAGTTCGACCTTGAACCCTTGAAGATTGAGGAAATCTTACAACCAACCGCCATATGGCGCTTAACTTCTAGGATTCTTCGTTAACTGATGTTTTGAACATACCAAGGCCGTTGACTCATTTTTTAAATACATATTTAAAATTAATTATCTGTTATAATTTAGAGCGACTTTAGAAGTGACTGGAGTATAATTATAGACTCGCTCGTTAATAGAAATAAACTAGGATCATTATCATTATTAGAATTACTATTTTAATATTTTAAGCTTTTGATAATCAAATTAAGAAACAAAATAAATTTAATATAATTTATCATACTTTATTTTAATTTCAGCAAAGAAATTAAACAAGAAAAGAACATTTGGTATTTAAGATTCAGACCAATGGAAATTATCATTATGCTTTCATAATAGGCTTAATTTCTTAAGGAAGTAAAAAGAAGGAAATATGACTAATAGAGGAAGATTAATTAGGTTATAATAAAATAGTGGTATAATGCTTTGGGTATTTCGAGAAGAAAACGTTCATTCAAGTGAGAGGAGAACTCTCAGATCGAGCCTACTTATTTATTTAGTTTTTTTATTTTTTTGACTTATCACTTAAAAGATGGCGAAAAAGGGGGAGAAGACAATACTAAAGCCTTTCTAAGCTCATTACATAAATGCAACGTTAAAATAAAACTAGCTACAAAAATCGAAGTAAAGTTTTTTAAGACTCGGCACGCTCTCCGTGAATATTGGCGGAGCTGTGAGATATTGCAAGCGAGCCAACCGTCCTAGTTAATAAATTTAAATATATTATTAAAATATATGTGGAAAATTATTTTATTGAATCTTATAATTTCTGTTTAAGATCATATGATTGGCAAATGTGTGTCTGGCTTTCTGCCCTTGTACGCTGGGAGGCCGCTCTCTTTCTTCTTAGCCGGGTATTATCCCCAAGACCTTTATCTTTAGGCTAAAGGCATGTAATAAATATTATTATGACAACTTGTTTCGACGGGTTGTCGATGGACAGTGCATATGGTCAATCTCCCCACCACTCATATGGATGTGTGAATGTAAGTTGCAAATGGGAGTCAGTTGAAAACCAGAGGTGCCAAAAGATAGTTGTTACGAAGTATTAATTAATGATGATGTTTTAAGATGATTTACCCCTAGACGAAATATGTAAACCCCCTTTATGTAAATAAATACTTTTACTTATATATATATATATTCGTGTGTTTTTTATGACCCCTAATGAGCCAATAAGTGAAATTCCCCACATATATGAAGTTTGAATCATAAAGAGAACATTAAGGTTGTCAATAAAAACACTATTAAAATCAAATAGGAAAATCTTTCGGATTGCTGCAATTAAATAGTGTAATGATGGTCTAAATAAAAATATTTCCAATTTAATTTCTGATAAATTTGCTTAAAAATATATGTAGGAACCAGTTCAAGATATATATCTAGATTTTTTTATAATATTATGAATATTAAGTTGTATACATTACTTACAAACCAGAAGAGGAAAGATAAAACTAGAGTTTCCAAACCACAAATGTTGAAAATCAGGTACTCACCTGAAACAAAAGAGAAATATAATTTATTAGTAAAAGGTAAATTTAAAAACATTTATGAAAAGAGAAAATTGATTATTAAATAAAAATACTTAGCATATATATATTAAAAAGAAAATTAACTGAAAATCTGGTGATTTTTTTCATAAAAAACATTAAGGCCTAGTTTATAATAAATTAGATTCGAGTATATAATATGAAATCGAAGTGAAAATCGGTTCACATTACGAATTTAATTCTGCGAAAACTTAAATAGGGGTTAAATCCTTCTGACATGTAAAGCAAACATAAATATCTATTAAAATTGGTCTTCTTTTCTTTGTCCAGATTTTAAAATCAATAATGCGGCGTATGAAATCTCCCGTGAGATGTTTGAAAATTTTGAAAAATTCAATTTATTTTAATACAATTTAAAAATTGTAAAACATCCAAAAATGAATATTAATTAAATATGTTTTTTTAATTATCGAAAAAGAATAAAATTTTTATCGAGAATACTATACGTTATCCAATTATGAAGGTCCAAGGATTCTTAGAATTGTACCAAAAAACAAACAAACACAGGAATCACTATAGGTCAGCTATGTGGGGTGAGAAATATCTGAAGAGAGGGGGAAAAATATAAAGCAAATTTGAAAAAAATATTTATTGATACAAAGCCAATAGAAAACATAAATTAAAACAAAATATGTTCTGATAATAAAATCTTAATATCCATACTTAAAATAATGGGCTTGCTGATAAATCAATGCCGATCACTCTCTGATTGGCCAGGCTTTGGGTGTTAAATAAATACGGTGGAATTCAAAAATAAATTAAAATCTAAAATTTTCCAACAAAAATATCGTAAGTAATATAGAAAGCTATTTGTCCTGAAAGAGTCCCCATATTTAAAAAGGAGAGAAATAACTAAATGCTAATGGGCCAAAAATTTAGTAGAGGGGTTCTTTCGTAATTTATTATAAATTATTTTATTAATAATCATTTACTGTTATATTCGCGATTAGAAAAACACTTTGACCTCTTCGCCTTCTCAGCAGTCAAAATATATATTTTAATTAAAATTTATTTGGAAAATCGAAATACTTGTGGAAATAGATTTGAAATAATAATTAAACAAATCAATCTTTTAAAATAATTTGAAAATATATACAATAAAAATAATAATTTAGATATTACGCATGGCTTAGAATCGAACCAGAATGAGTCTGAATAATCAAATTAAAAATTATTCCGTATTTAATTACTCTAGTAATGCTCACAACAACAATATATATTCCAAATTTCTCATATGAGAATCTTCTCAAAGAAGAAATGTGCTTCTTTTTTTTCTTTAGAATATTAATTTATTATTTTTGTTTTATCTAGGTGTCTTAATATTCTTCTCCCTATTGAATGGAAGCAAATGCTTGCTGCCATGACTGGGAGGTGTTTTTACATAGTGAGCTTCCCAGGTATCACACCCGCTCTAGAAGATGTCTAATTCAGCTCTTATTGGCTTTAAGATGTCATTAAGATATTTAGAAGATCTCTTAGTGCCTATAAAACATCTTCTAGACCAAGTGTGCTAATAGGGTTGTTAGCCTCAAGTCCACCCTCTTTAGTCGCCTTTTACGACAAGCAGAGGATACTATGGACCTATTCTACCCCGGGTGCATAGGGGTCCCAGTGTGCAATAATTTTTTTACAATTAGCAGTTAATGATAGAAAGTCTGGAAATTTCGTAAATCAAATTGTGTGGTCACCACACGACTTTCACATTTTCACTTATTTGAAATCATCGCGACACTCCTAATTTACACTTCCTTTATTTATTTCAAACGGATTTAAATTTATACACGACTAATAACATTTGATAAGTTGTGGCATAAACAAAATGAACAATTTATTTTATATCTAAGTTTATTATTAATTACTTATAAAGGCGCTCAAGCCTAGCCAAATACAAGTCCAGACAGGTTTCAGACTAGTAGAGATTAATTTCTTAATTTCTATTATTCTAGCAACGACATTTTGACTGTAAGTAAGAAAATATTATTTTGATAATTATGATTATCAGAATAAGATATTTATAATTAAAAATCAATAGGTAATTCATTGGAAATATCTTACTGAGTTTTGAAAATGTTTCCCTTTTCCTCTAATTTTATAATTTAAATTTTTGGTCTTTATTCTATAAATTTAAATTTAATTTAAATAATTTTAAGTAGGTATTTTTTTGAAATGAATATTTTTTGAATTTAACATGTACCAATTTAAAAAATATATATATACCTATATTAGTGCCGTTTTTGAGAAAATAAAAAAAAAAAAAAAAAAAACGAAAAATATTTCATGTATATGTCCACTTCCGGTGTTCTGATTTCAACCAAAAGCTTACTAGAACTCCTTTTAGCCTATGTATCGAGCTTAAGTTTCGAATTTTGTAGCTCTGAGATTATGGTTGCGAAATGCAAGGAGGGTGATTTTTGGCTTCTTTTGGCCTCTGAGGGACCACAATATCCGGTTTAAATTCCTAAATCCTGTTTCTAACTATTAAGGGCATCAATTCCTTTCACCCACGAAGTTATAAAATGAAATTCCCTTTCTCAAAAAAAAAATGTTTCTTCAGTCTTTTGTAAACTCATGATGATGGGCAAAAATCGCAAAATATGTATAGAGTAAAATAAAACTCCAAAAATATAATTAAAATCATTTTTAAATTTTTATTTTTACTTGTGAAATACCACTATAAACTTGATAAAAAACTCCTGTGAAATTCTCTTTTTTCATCTCTGAGATAGAAGCTCTCAAAGTGCGAAATGTGCAGAGAGTAGGGGAGATTTATGGCTCTTTTGGCCTCTGGGGGCCATAATATCCGGTTTAAATTTCTAAATCCGGTTTCCAACTAATAAGGGATCAGTTCCTTCCACCTGGAAGTTACAAAATGAAATTCACTTTTTTCAACTCTGAGATAGAAGCTCTCAAAGTGCGAAATGCAGGGAGTAGAGGGGATTTTCGGCCTCTGGAGGCCTAAATATCCGGTTTATATTCTTAAATCCGGGTTTCAAACTAATAAGGGCATCGATTCCGTCCACCCAGAAGTTACAAAATGAAATTCACTTTTTTCATCTCTGAGATAGAAGCTCTCAAAGTGTGAAATGCAGGGAATAGGCGGGATTTTTGGCCTCTGGAGGCCACAATATCCAGTTTATATTCCTAAATCCGGTTTCCAACTAATAAGGCATCAATTCCTTCCACCTAGAAGCTTCAAAATGAAATTCACTTTTTTCATCTCTGTAATAAAAGCTGTCAAAGCGCGAAATACAGGGGAAGGGGGGCGTTTTGGCTCCTATTTTGGCCTCTGTGGACTACAATATCCGGTTTAAATTCCTAAATCCGGTTTCTAACTAAAAATTGCATCAATTCCTTCAACCTAGAAGTTACAAAATTAAATTCCTTCTTTCATCTCGGAGATAGAAGCTCTCAAAGTGTCAGGACCCAGGCAGGCGATCGCAATGCTCTCCCATTATATTCTATAGAATGTAATAGAGGAAGTAAAAAATCAAGTTACTTTTAAAAAGATATCCCACTATGATAATAATTTGTTGACCCCTAGAATTGTTTCCAAATATAATACATAAATAATCTTTAGATTTGGTTGATCTTGACAATTAATAAACCCTTCACAAAGGAATTTCAGAGTATGTAGATATTTCCTTCTCTTAAATAAATATCCGGTATAATAAAAAAAAAAGGAAAAAAGAATGATCTCGTCAAATGCCATCTGCTCATAAAGCGTTACGTTTGCGATTCAAACAACGGGTTATCGTCTGCTCTTTGTGCTTCCCATGATTGTTAATTAAGAATTAAATTCGGATTAGATATGCTTGTTAATGAATTTCCTGAACAAGTAAATTTCACAACAAAGTTCAGCAAATATTTTATTTCTCTAATGCGGTTAACAAAAGTTTTATTCTAATTCAATTGAAAATATTTTCACATTTAAATTATACAATGTATAAGCGGAAATTATTATTTTTATTATCATAATCTGATGCTGCGAGTTTTGTTCCTCATAAATCTGTCAAGGGACGAACGTACATATTAACATGAATAATATTTTTTTTGAAAATTGAATTTTTGCATAAATACGACATAATTGAATATTTTAAATTCCAACAAGATTTCGGTCGTTATCTAAAATCTATATTTGGTTAGATTTCTACATTCCTATCTTTTAAGAGCCAAATTTCAAAATAATATCCACTGATGGACGCTCAAGAAAAAATGTAAAGGGACGAATTTCCATATTTTTTATTACAGAATAAGTTTAAGTTGCCGATTGATATAGATTTTAAATTTCTAAGGAAATCACTAGAGATTGTCATCAATTAGATCCGAGATGGAATTGATTATTTTTTTAATTATATGTCAGAAAGATTGTTTTTATCGATTTGATCGAACACGAGTTCCAAAATTAGCAATCCGGAATAATTAGCTACCCTGTGAGCTCCTCTCTGGCATTTAATCACGCTAAATATTCCACTCAAAGATTTAAATCTTCACAAAGAGAAACAAAGAGGTTGTCTTCTGCTTGATGCAAATCAACATACACACATATATATCGAGATGATATATCTGTATATATACATATTATTTATTTGTTTGAGACTATAGTTTCGAAGACTTGGTCTTCATCATCAGTCTTTTTTAATTGTAAATGTTTTTCATGTGGAGTCCAATATCGTATGGATATTGAAAATTTGGCCTTACTTCTTCACTGGTGGTCAGCTTAGAACTAGTTAGTAACATTTATAATTAAAAAAATAGACTGATGATGAAAGACCAAGTCTTCGAAACTATAGTCACTAAATAAATAATATATATACAGATATATCATCTTGATATATATGTGTGTATGTTTATTTGCATCAAGCAGAGGACAACCTCTTTGTTTCTCTTTGTGAATCAACAACTCTGCTACTCTACGGCAAAACAAAAACTTTTCAATTATTTAAATCTTCATTCGTAAAATATATATATTACATGGGATTAGTTAAATTGAAAGTTTCTTTTGCCGAGAGTAGCAGAATTTTTATAAATTAAAGGAGACAATAAAAGAGTGTGCCTTCTGGTGGAAAAATATATTTTTTTTTAAATTTATTTATAACGAGACTATAGTTTCGAGAGCTTTTCCCTTTTCATCAGACTATTACAATTGATTCACAGGCATTGGAATAGTCTGATGAAGAGGGCAAAGCCCTCAATACTATGGTCTCGTCTTCGTTATTAAAAATGCATTTTTTCAATCTTTATTGTCTTCTTTAATATGCATTAGTTAATATTTGTTTTTACCTTCTGAGGAATGGAACCCTAATGTCAAAATTAGCAATCCGGGTCAAATGCCTACCCTATGAGCTGAACCCTCTGACATATGTAAAATGGATAAATATTGCACACAGAGATTTAAATCTTCATTGGTAAAATTTCGTGGTCAGGTGATTCTAAAACACATATCATACAGGGTGTAAATAGATTTTCTATATCCACTCGATTCTGACCCCATGAAAAATAATATTTATAATTAAAAAGACTGATAATGAAGGCTAAGCCTTCGAAATTACAGTCTCAAACAAATAAATAATATATTATCTATATATATAAATCTTAGTTGTATGTACGCGATCGACCCACGCCTAAACCACTGAACGTATCGAAACCATATTCACACCATATGTTGCTTAGTGCTGGGGATGGTTTATCTAAATTTTGAGCCAAATCGGTTTGATTTTATTTTTTATTTTTATATTTAATTGATTGACAGATAAGATCTATAGAAATAGAGCCTCTAAAAGGGCCAAGCAAACAATACATTATCCCTGCCCTGAAAGGTAGTCAGGTCAAAATTTCAGAAACTTTTTTTTTAAGATAATAAAATCTATTTTGAATACAGACATAATTTGTAAATTTAATTTTATATATATATGTTATCCTTGTATGTAAAACCATATTCACACCATATGTGTTTATCTAAGATGGTTATCTAAATTTTGCCAAATCATTTTTAGATTTCACAATTTTACATAATTAAATTATATTCTCGGAGTAGAATCTAGTTTTAAAGTTTTCTTTTCTTTTTTGAGCAACAATGGTTTGGTTATTCATTTTCTCCCTTGAAGAAGTATGATTATATTAGATATATTTTTTCTATTTAATTCGTTTTTACAGAATATCCCTTATAAAAGAAAAATTTATATTTAATGATTATTATGTTATTAGTTGGCTAACCGCCTGAAGAAAATTCCAAATTTAATATGTTTCTTATTATAATAATTCAGTATCGGCATTACATACACGATCATGGTGCATGCCTAGATGATGTTGAAAGACTTGATAAATTGCCGATGCTGCTCTCGGTTCATCATATCAATAGATGTTTGTTTGCCATTTTATTGACAACGTGTTTTCAACTAACCCGCCTAAATTATGGGAATAAAGGCTTCAATGAGTGAAGATGTATTATGTCGTTGAGGAGACAGATATAATTTCTCGCCAGAAATATATAATGAATTGATTAGTTGGAGATTTAGCATGATATTTAACACCACTATTAATTAGATCACATTACGGCCAGTAGGATTTATTTATTGCTGCCACTTTATTAGACGGAGGAAAAACATACATTCAACAAATATTTTACATTCAAACAAATGAAAATCTGTATCATTAAAAGAATTTTGGAACTTACTAAATTTCATTCATGTATAAGAAAATATTGAAGAGTAAATCATGCTTCGTCGTTGAATTATTTAACCTATAATCTTCAAACTAACGTAGAGAAAAAAAGAGAGAATGAAATGAAAAGAGAGAGAGGAATACTAGAAGTTTCACTTCCGTCGTGCGTAAGCTTGACACACTCAAATTTTTATTTTGCTTTCGCAATGTGTTAGATTATTTCTGAAGCTGATTTTAATTAATAAAATACGGTATATTTAATTAAAATACAGTTGAACAAAATTATATTGCAAACAAACTTTTGGCCGTCTCGAGACGCTGCCCGCCAGGCTGCCGCCGGGAGACAAGGTGCAGATGGTGCCGGAGACACCTGCGGCTGATATATACATAATTTGATGTATATGTGTATTAGGGTGGTCCTAATTTTGGGTATTTTGGAATTTTTACGCTGTCAAGGGCTCTAATATGGCTCGAAATAAAAAAAAAATATCCCCCAAGTTTCAAGTCTCTATCTCAATTTTAACCTGTGCTCCCAGCGATGTAAGTTTCTCATCTAAATAACATGGGGTTTTTGGCATTAAAATATCAATTTTTTTATCCCGGCCAAAGTAATGGTTCAAAAAATTTGAAACTCCGTAGACTTTATCATTATAATAGTAGCTATCCATCAGAATTATTACAGATTTTTAGCTATTATAATTTTGGATTACAGCTAGATAAATTACTGCTATATCATTATTGTTGCTAAGTTATAGACTCCAAAATTATAATAGCTAAAAATCTGCAATAATTCTGATGACTAGCTAGTATTATATAAGGATAAAGTCAAAATTTTTTAGACCATTACTTTGACCGGAAGAAAAAATGGATCTTTCAATGGCAAAAACCCCATGTAATTTAGATGAAAACTGTACATCGATGGGGGCGCAAGTTATAATTAAGATAGAGACTTGAAATATGGGATATTTTTTATTTATTTATTTTGAACCATATGAAGCGCCTTGTCCGCGTAAAAATTCGAAAATACCCAAAATAAGGACTAACCTAATGTGTATGTTTATTTGCATCAAACAGAGGACAACCTCTTTGTTTCTCTTTATGATTCAACAAATCTGTTACTTCTCAGGTAATGTTTCAATGTCTGTGTCACGATAACCAGCTTGGATTATTCTGATAAAGAATAAGTTAACTGATAAGCGCATTCCATACAGAAGCGAACAGGACACAACCTGCAGCTCGAATCATTCCGTTTCTAATACTTGATTCTAAGGTACTCTTAGTTCTGTTATTAATATTCAACGCTTGAAAAGAAATATGACACATGGAAATGCAATCTATTATAATATTAAATAAATTATATTTTTTTCATTAATATATCAAAGAATAATTGATATATTTACGAGAATTGTTTTGACTGCGCTTTTTTGAAAAAGATATATATCGCGAGACTACTGCGGATGATGCTATTGGAGTCTGAGGAGTCTTAAGTATGGACCAAGAGAAAACAAGATGTGATCCATTTAGCTACAATCCAACGTCATTTTGCGTATAGCCCGCATGACATTCGGATGGATCACCAAATGAATTTGAAATCTAAGATGTTATATATTCAATCTCCCATCTATTAGCATGTATGTTAGATGCTTGTCATTAATTAATCGAATGTTTCCTACATTTGATTCAATCGCGAATAAAATCTATCAAAATATAAAATATAAATCTTTTTGTCAAATATTGAGTGAAAATAATATCTGAACTTATATATTTCTAACTTAAAATAATGATGTTAAATAAATTTATAATTTTTCTCATTAATATATCAAAGTATAATTGATATATTAACGAGAATTGTTTTGAGCGCGCTTTTTTGAAAGAGATATATATCGCGAGACTACTGCGGTTGATGCTATTGGAGTCTGCGAAGTCTTAACATCTTAGATTTCAAATTCATTTGGTGATCCATCCGAATGTCATGAGGGCTATACGCAAAATGACGTTGGATTGTAGCTAAATGGATCACATCTTGTTTTCTCTTGGTCCAGACTTAAGACTCCGCAGACACCAATAGCATCATTATTTATATTCGTTAATATATCAATTATTCTTTGAAATATTAATGAGAAAAATGATAAATTTATTTACCATCATTATTTCAAGTTAGAAATATATAAGTTCATATATTATTTTCACTCAATATTTCACTAAAATCACCTACATTTGATTCGCGATTGAATCAAATGTAGGAAACATTCGATTTATTATAATATTAGTTCGATTGGATTCTAACTATAAAGAGAAAGTGACTTGTAAGTGTTCTTTCGTTGAGAAATTGCACAAAATGAATCTGATTGATATTTAAATTTATACAGCTAATTAAGTTTTCGTAAGGAAGTTAATGAACTTTCCTTGAACCCGGTGCTGAAGGCCTTTGAATCCCGCCATGTCCCTAAAGCGTAATTATTTCTTGTGCTTCCCCGTTGGCCATTCATTCTTAACTATGCTGCTCTTCTTGCCATACTCATCAACCCTTCCAGCCCACTTTGCCCACTGGTCAATCAATGTCCAGTTTACTAATCTTAGCAAATACTGGGGTTGTTAACAACACTCCAACAAGTCGTATAAACCAATTAATATAAAGCTGAAATTTCCTGCTCCTTTATACAAGACTTCATTAGCGTTTCTTGTGCCAAGTAATCAAAGGAGCTGCTTGAAATTTGAATAGACCATAACGTACTAAATTATTTAATCAATTTATATATAGTACCTACTCGGTAATTTTTTGCTTTAGTTAAAAGCAATATATTAATAATTTTAAATTCAAGTTGTTATTTGCAACCAGAATGAAATAAAATTTGTTGTCAAGCTTTTGAATCAAAAGTTTTGATCTGTTCCGGCCATTATCAAGGTATCGCTGTGCACCAAGTTTTGAACTTAAGTGCAATTAAATATAATAGTCCCTGGAGCCACCGAGCGATGCACGGTAACAAAATTAAAAAAAATACAAATATATATAGTACACGCCCCCTGGACCCCCCCTCGAAACCACGCACCTCGCCTTCACCACTGAACCCCCACTCCGCCCACCCCACCTCAACCCTGCACCTCGCCCAACAGGGGGGGGGGGGTTGAAAATTATTGCATTTTAGTATTTTATGTTAAAAATAAAATCGGTAGTCTTATAACTTCAACAAAAGGTAATAAAAAGCCCTTCTAATTCTTTAGAACTGATAAAATGGAGAGGGATTTACTTTTCTTGGAACGGGGGGGGGGGGGGGGCTGAGTCATGAAGCTAGGGGGGCACCTGAATAATATATGATATTTAGATTTTATATAATAAATCTATTATCGAGATAACTTAGTAAATATATCTATTTAGCATATTTGTAAATTAGTGATTTTATTTCCAGAAGGTACTATTCAACATATTGTCGATATAATAAACAATTTTTTTTAATACCTATTCTAATTTCTGTGATATGGGTATAATTTTACCGAATGAAACACTGGTAAGGGGAATAATTTTAAAGGGGATAATTGGTAGGACCGTTTCGAAGAAGGGGTGGTTATAAGTGAAGATCGTGAGGTGTACATACCCCTTGATTAATTGAACTAACAATTAACATTTAAATATTTAAATTTAAATTACACAAAATACACTCGAATTATTATAATATTACAAACTTTATTTCTACAATCGTATTTATATAGAATATATTTTGTTGATGACTTCAAATTTACATCCCTTTTAAAATTGTCTAAACGTCTCGAGTACACCCTTAATTTAATTATTTTTATTTCTCTAAAAGGAATAATAGACGAGAAGAAAGTTTCCTATATGTGTGTGTGTGTGTGTATTAAAGAGAACATATTAGTAAAGTGATAGAACAAAAGATATTTAGCAAAAAGAAAGAAAAAAAACTTTTCTTGAAACTTTGCACTTGATCATGGAAACTATAGAGAATAGAAAACTTTTCTTTTTATCATGTCTTATCAGTCTTTCATTCTCTTTGAGTCAAACTTTCCCGCTCCCAATCTAGATCCTTCATCAGGCTGCTGCTGATACCTATTTAACTAATCAGGCACTTCGTTTTGCTTATTTAAATGGAGTAAAAAGAAACCTTTTAAAAATAAAACTAATCGGATGTTATCGAAAATTATCAGTAAATTTAGTGTTATCCACTGTTCTTAGTAAGAAATTTCACACCCACGCCTACATTGGTGAAACAGGGCCGCGCCGCACACGGGCAGCCACATTAAAAGGCTGCTAACCAACTGCGGAATTAAGACTAATAAATTTTATCCTACTCGAGTTTTTGAATAGATCAATGAATATATTTTTTTAATCTGTATAATTTGAGCTGGAAATGAAGCCAGTCTTACAGGGATCCATTTGGAGTCTTGAAATCAAGCGTTAAGCATTGATTTTCTAAAAATTTATAAAATTTGTATCAGGATACGAGGAGCAAAAGAGGAGTGTATTTTCCTTTCCGCCAATTTAATTTTTATCGACTTTTTGTGAACAAAAATGTTATCAATCTCAAGAGTAAGTGAAATGAAAGAAATCAGTAAGCAACAGTAGAATCGAGTTTCATTCCACGAATCATAGTTTCTTTTCATATGGGGTTTTAAACATTTTTTTCTACTCGAGTTTTCGAATAGTTCAATGAATATATTTAAGTTTTTAATCTTTATAATTTGAGTTGTCAATGAAGCTAGTATTACAGAGAGCCAATTGTAGAATTAAAATCAAGCGTTGACCATTGATATTCTTAAAATTTTTAAAATTTGCATCCGAGTAGCAAGAGCTAGCAGGAGTGTACTCTCCTTCCGACAATTTAATTTTAATAGACTTTTTGTGAACAAAAATTTTGTCGATCTCAAGAGTAGGTGAAATGAAAGAAATCAGTAAGCAGCAGTAGAATCGAGTTTCATTTCACGTATCATCGTTTGTTTTCATAGTTTGTATCTTTTTTCTATATTTTCATAGTATTTATACAGAAATGTATCAATAAATTTGATCCCGCTTTTAATTCTGAATATTTTTTAAATTTTCACCTTTGGTTTAAAATTGATAAGAAAAAATATATCGACATATGAAAATGTTAGCAATGTGTATATAACAAAAAATAAATAAATACACTCGGTATATATAAAACCGTCGTGGTTGGTGATTTTTCAACCACAGGGGAGGGATGCTTGTCCAAAAAAGTACCCTTCATTTTTTGAAATTTAATTTAATCTTAGCTTTTTTTTTCAAATTTCATAGAATACGGCATAATTTTCGTTATTTTTCAAATTTAACATTAGATTTTAAAAAATATATTTTGGGACCTTCGCCCCCAAACAGAAACTGCTTTGTGCGGGTGAGGGTAGGAGTCAAAAATTAAATCTTGTGAGATTAACTCCACAGTCTTGAGATGTAAATCGACCATCTTCCCGATAAGAAAATCTTAAATTTCTCCTAATTCTATTGCTTTAAGCAAGCTAAGACTTGTCTATAGGATTCTTAGCTATTTCTCATCTTATTTATTGAGAGTTCTTTGAAATGGATTAGTCCAGAGATTCTCAAATCATCTTTATTTATTCCTTTTTTGTACTATTACTATTTTAATAGTTCCTCGGGGAGAACAATTTTTATTCGACTAAAACTCGACTAAAATTGTCTTTGACATGCTTGAACTGGAAGATATACCAGGCAGGGGTTTCAAACCTTCTATCGGCACCCTTTTCGGAAAATCAATCATTTTTAATTGCCCCTTGAAACTATGCAACAATTTTATTTCATTTTGAGAACCAATATACTTTTCAAAACAGAAAATATAGAAATATTTGAAATAACAGATAATAATTTGAAAATTTAAAGATTCTCCTAAAATTTTGAAGTCGACCTTAGGTATATATTTATGAAAATGCTCTAAATGTTTGAAATTTTAGGGATCCTCCGCATCCACCAGCAACCATGCACCGCACGCCACTGATATAAACATAGTAGTAGTATTTGTTTCTTGCCAAATTCTATAAATCGTCAAATATGAGGGAGAGAGTCGAAAAAATATTAATATGCTTCGGAGGCCATTTATACCCTCTGCTACGCCACTGCACACACACACAGAACTAGTAACACTCTTGGGGTAAATTTAATATTAATGATTAACTAGGAAACAACTTTGTCTTGTATTTTGTGTAGAATAAAGTCACATTAATTTCCCCAGAGGATGAATTACCCTATAACTTATTATAATATACAACTAATATAGAGTTTTTATTTTTTTATTTATAAAGTTTTTTACTTTATTTTTTTTAATTATATTTTTTTATTGGCCTCAGTTAGTCACCATAATTCATATTAGAGTAGCAAAAAATAAATGCCAAACTTTTGTAATTAATAAAAAATTGTATAATTATGTTTCCACCATGAGTGCCAATTTCGTTAGAAATTCCTATTTGTTAAGGAAATATGATTATTTTTTAATTGGTTTAAAATAGTTTTTAAAAATTAGAAATGATCCCAACAAAGGGGAAATTTGAAAGAATGCGGGGAAGATTTTTAAATTGAAAGATTTTTTTTTATGATATTGATGTGGGAAGGAGATACACCAGAAGGTGCATCCCCTAAAGGCCTGTATGGTATGGCCCCTCCATCGTGAAAAGAATAGAGTAGAAGGAAATAAGCCGGGATCACGAGCCAAATCTCAGAAAGTTAGATACAATCCAATTTACTAAGATTTTGTTTTTAGAGTAGCAGAGATGTTGATTGGTAAAGAGAAATCAATTAGGATGTCCTCTGTTTGATGTAAATAGTAAAGATATAGATGTTAGAAAGCAATCTTGCTGCATATATCTCAAAAAATGAAGCATTACAAGGGATTCAAAATATAATTAAAAATTTAAATAATTCTTAAACTAAAAGATGTAGAAGCATAATTTTTGGGACCACGTCACTAAAAAAAATATTTTCAGAATTTTGACGTATCTATTTAATTCATCTAAAAAGAGCGGATTTTGATCTTTTTACAACATTTATCGAACATCTAGTTAAAAAATTTTGAATGTCATATTTAATTACAAATTGATCGTGGTGTTGTTCATTTTTGAAATATTGACTAAATGGACCAATTTTTTAAATAACTTGCTAGGATAGTACACTTTTTTAACATTAAATATGATTCAAAGTTAGTTGTTCAAAATTTTTTAAAACTAAGTCCGAAAAAATATTTTTTTTATCCAAAAGTATGGTAGGTACTTATGGTTTTTTATTGTGGGATTGTGTAACAAAAATTAGAAGCATAAAACTGACTGCATCTCATGATTTAGAGCAGGGTAGCGATTTTCACCATTTTCAAAAAAATGCCTATAACTCGAAAACTATGACTTTTATTTAAAAAAAAAATTAGCTTTTCGACCGGAATAAACTGGCCTATCCCCTGTTCACGGTTTATCGTAATGATACGGAACACCCTGTATATTCGAGATATATGGTATTTATTATGTGTAAATGTTTATTTAAATCAAGCAAAGGACAACCTGATTGATTTCTCTTTATGAATATAATTATTGTTTCAAAAATCTTACACGAAAATTGGCAATACAGACACAGTGATAGATAGAGAGATATACCAATAATTTTTAAGGATTTAGGTGTCGGTTCTAGGTGAAACATTATAAGTAACTTAAGAGGAGAATTTTCTAGGTTAGGTTTCAAATTAATAAATTAAAAATCGGCTCCTAAATTCGATTACATATTTTTTGTTTGTATTTTGTTTTTTGTTTTTATTTTAATTTTGTTTTAATTTTTGTTTTTAATTTTATTTTAAATAATCACATTTTGTTTTTATTTAAGAAAAAAGAAAAAGATTGAAAGTATTTTCTGAACGTACTTTAACTTCTGGTTGTTGATGAAACTTTCTGAACGTACTATTCTTTCTCAAAATTTTACTTGTTAAATGTTTTTACAAATTTGTATTCAGTTTTTATTTGAACTCCTGAAGAGGGGCTAATAACTCGAAATATATATCGAGTGAATCAAACTCAAATAAACATACATTTGTTTTAATATTTCCTTTTTGTGAAACCTAACCTAGAAAATTCTCCTCATAAGTTAGATATACCAATGTTTATATTTCTTAAATTGAAAGTTTATTTTTGCCGAGAGTAGCAAAATTTTTATAAATTAAAGGAGACAATAAAAAACTAGTCTCGTTATAAATAAATTAAAAAATTTATTTATAACGAGAATTAAAATTGGTAATTCACACACACTCCTACACCCAATGGGGGAGAGAGAGAGATTTTCTTCCAGCTTTTTGACTCGTGATACTTTAAAAAATCTTAGCCTTGATATTTTTCGTAAAAATATTTCCAAAAATAAATTTTATTTCACTTTTTTAATAAATGGCTGACTAATTTCTAAAAAATAAAGCAACATTCAACCATTAGTCCTCGAAATTTATTTCTGTATTTATTACAGTAATCTTGATAGAAATGTTCTTTCTTTTATCTCGAGCATCAAGATTTCTTTTCTTCTGGTTGCCTACCCTACAGGATATATGAGATGTCGCGCGGATACAAAGAACAAACTCAGCTCTAGATACTTTTTTTTATTATCAAAATAACCAAAGACTATCAGGAAATATTACTTACGAAACAGTTTGTCAAGTTCGCTTTTTTCATTTTATTAAACAAAAAAAGTTGCCCATAAATTTGAGCAGCATAAATCGCAAGCTAGTATGGGTACATTCAGAAGTTTTAATATAGACAGCTATTATTATCAGTGCCTTTTCAAAATATATATTTGTTTATAGTAGCTTTATATTTCTTTTTTATTAATCTACTTTTTTTTAATTTTTTCATATTTCCATTGAAAAAGGAATTGTTTTATAAAAGAATTGTGTTTATATATCTTTGCAGTAGAGGCAAAAGGGGTTAAGTTAGATGATGCTATGTTTTCAGTACAAGTTAAGTAATAAAAAGCTTAGTTTCGGAAAGTCAGCATTTATTAATAATTAACAGCTTATGGTGACACCTCCTCTCTATAAAAGACCAAAAGAATTATAAAGGAGAAAGAAATCGATGGTATTTTATCGATTTAATCTATCTGGAGGTTCACAGTACCTTTTAAATATAAAAAAATAGCATCTTGAATATGAATTATGTAGTTTAAAAGAAATTTTATGAAAATATTCAATCTCTTCTCTCCGGGAGCAAATCAACTAGAAATAGTAAAAAGTTTTATTTTTTTTCTTATTAGATATTTATGCAAATCTATTGAAATTTCATATGTATGTGTTATTTTTACTTATCTTTTATATCAAATAATCATTATTACGAAATTTACATTTTAAAGGGTAGTTTAATTGAAGTCCAATTTGAAAAACATTAATTACTCCGTTTAAAAAAACTTAAAAAATATGAAATTAATAGATATTAAAAAACAATTAATTATTAATCATTTGATTTAATTTTGAAGGAAATCGATTCAGTACTTTTTGAGAAAATGGTAAAAATCCATCTGAACCTTCAAAAAAAACGATATTTTTTGAAAGCACGAAATATCTTTGGAAAAAAGTTTAAGTCATATGAAGCGAAACTTTGACTTGTGGCATGGAGGTGAATTTTAAAATGTTTCTAAAACGGCCTTTCATAGACGGTTTTCAGGGTTTTTTACGATTTTCTCAAAAAGTACTAAATCGATTTCCTTCAAAATTGAATTAAATGATTAATAATTAATTGTTTTATATCTATCAATTTCATATTTTTTAAGTTTTTTAAACGGCGTAATTAATGTTTTTCAAATTGGACTTCAATTAAACTACCCTTTAAAATGAAAATTTCGTAATAATGATTATTTGATATAAAAGATAAGTGAAAATAACACATAGATATGAAATTTCAATAGATTTGCATAAATATCTAATAAGAAAAAAAAAACTTTTTACTATATCTAGTTGATTCGCTCCCGGAAAGAAGAAATTGAATCTTTTTCATAAAATTTCTTTTAAACTACAAAATTCTTAATCAAGATGCTATTTTCTTATATTTAAAAGGTACTGTGAACCTCCAGATAGATCAAATCGATAAAATAAGATCGATTTCTTTATTATTTATAATTCGTTTGCTCTGTTATATCGAGAGGAGGTGTCGCCATCCGAGTCAAGTGATTTGACACTTAAATTTAAGATATTGCAAAATTCGATTTTTGGAGTGAACGTCTCATGTATACATATTCGTTATATATTATATGTTTATGAGGACAGTAATTTCTCTTTATACTTTAATATCGACACTAATATGATCCCGTTTAGTTTTAAACGCAACCCTTAAAAAAGGTTTATTTGATTCAGAAAAATGAATATTTCCGGTTCCAGCTTGAATTTTTAAGCGCAATGTATAAATTCAATAATTCAGATTTCAATTGAATGTTCCATCAAGCGGGTGAGCCTTTATTAAAAAAATCCAATAAATGAACAGGCAGCTGATGCTGATAAATGAGAAACGAGGAAAAGAAAAACTCATATTTTCTCTTTGTCTGAATATATTCATAGATCATACAATTAATTAGTAAAAAAAAAAAAAAAAAAAAACTAATAGTAATAATTAAACGTTGCTAAGGCGGAGAGGGATGAATCATGCTTGTTCAGAAAGCGTGTCGGTCCCCATCAATGACATTCAGCTCGCCCCTTAACCTTCTTAAAAAGTTGATGGTTATCTTAACAAACGCAAAGTCAGATCGATTAAATAAAAATTGGTTAAAATGGATCAAGATGATACAACGAGGGGATGAATAATAAGCTAATAAATACTCAAGAAGATTATAGCACACTGGTACTAAAATGACAGGGTGGGGGAAAAAATTACTCGGTATACCCTGGAGGCAGGTGAGTATAGGGGTATTACGTGACACGAATTTCAAGATTTTTAGACCCCCTTCCCACATTGAGTCTCCCCCTGTATTTTGACGTCCCACTATACCCTATAATTTAATAATTGAAGAATTTTTCTTTTTATAAATTAAACTCAACTAAAGGGATTATATATATTTTAAGTTCAACTATATTTATTTAAGAGAGAAATAATTTAATTTTTAGAACAAATTCTAGGATTTTAGTAGAAATATTTATATTTACAGTATAAATAGTTTTTGTCTCGAGGTTGAGCTGACTGCCCGGAAAGCAAGTATGTTAGTTCTCAGGTTCAACTCCTGAGGGGATGAATCCCCTCTGATATCACAATGTAAAAATATTTCTACTAAAATCCTAGAATTTGTCCTAAAAATTAAATTCTTTCTTTCTTAATATACATTGGTTTTTGCCCGAAGCTGATTTTTGAAAAACAATCCAACTATTTTCAAAAAAAGATGCTCAAATTTGTAGTTTCTGTTTATTTATTTATTTATTTATTATGGTACTGATACAAGAAGAAGTTGCACCAAAAATATAGTCTGTAGTCCGCTGTGGACCCTTGTATCTTGGAAATAAGAACAGATTTAGGGATTGGCTCGGAGTTAAAGGTATTCGTGGATGCGTGTCTTTAAAGATTGAAGGTTACATGCGGGGAAGACGGTCGGAGGAAGAGAGTTGTGACGTCACACTATACATTTTCAAGTTGGAATAATAATAACCTGAAATCTTAAAAATATATTTGAAATTTTTTTAATTTGACTTTTGTGACATCAGAATTTTTCAGATCCCCGGACCCCTCTGTCACATTTTGTCATAAATCTGAGGATGCCCCCTCCCTACTGTGTGACGTAATTTATGGAAGGTCCCTTATAAGTTGTTTTATTGATTTTAGCTGCCCTTAATCAAAATTTGGTCAATCAATTTATAATTTATTTAATTTTAATTTATAAAAAGGGGGACGGGTTTATGGTAGTCTTGCGGATGGCCACATCACCCTATTTTGAGTGCTCTATTAACAATAATTCAGATAACTTAAAGTTCAGTCTATTTAAACTTGATTTGAGTAAAATTAAATTGACATTTTTTTATTAATATTCCATTTACTCTACATCTGTTTGAATTTCTTTTACTTTCCTGAGGGGATTCGAAAAATCTTTTTCTTTGGACAATGTTTACTCAACTTTGAACCAGAAAAAAAGTTTTTTTTTCTAATTTCTACTTTGATTTCAAGCAATCATTATGCATGGATTAAAATTCATATTTTTTTCCTTTTCTTAAGGGAATTTATAAAGAAATTTAACTTACTTTATATACCTATAAATTATATAATATTATGTTCAAAGACTGAGAGAAACATTCATGTGAAATAAATTTTGAAATAAATAACAGGTGGAAATTCAATTCAATTAGATTTCTCAAAAAATAAATAAATAATAAAAATAAAAGAATAAAGGAAGTTGTATTATTTTCTAGAAAAAATATCGGTCCTTGTTCCCCTAGAAATTATTAATTAAGTAATGGGAGTCTCAATAGGGAAGTGACGCTCACACACACAAAAAAATAACTATCAATTTTAACAAAGATCAATAGCCTAAATTGGCCCTTCATCAATTGAAAACAGCTAAAGAATTTAGAAACCGAATCGTCGTGGTAAATACTAGAAAATTTTACTTATTTTTAACCGACTTCAAAAACGGAAGATGTTCTCAATTCGACTGAATTTTTTTGTTTTTTATGTCTATGTTACTCGATTTCTTCGCATTTTGTGAACCGATTTTGATGATTTTTTTGCATTGGGTTCAGTATAGTTTCCGATTGGTACCATATTAATTTGGTCAAGTTCTGATGATATGATCAATGGCAAAATAGCGGAAATTTCCATTTCATATGAGCAAATAATCGAAATTATAATAAAAAACGAGGGATGAACCGCGACTTAAAATCGTGTACACCTACTTCCACTTCCACTTTAATTTCCAAATAGAAGTCAATAGATTATCTAATGAATTCCAAGGTAATTCCAAATAATTCCAAAGACGGTGTACACCTAATTCCCATCGCGGTTCACCCCTCGAAAAAAACCGACTTCAAAAAAATTAAATGCACAAATAAAATAGTATAACTCAAAAATCAAATCAAATGCACTAAAAGGTATAAAATAATTATCTAATTTATTTACAACTAAACGACGAAATTTTTACATAAAATCACTTTTTGAAGTCGGTGCCAAACAAACTATATAAGCGAGCTAACGTGATGTTGTCTTCATTACACGCCAAACGTAGTAAGTAAGATCCATCGAGTGGATTCATAAAATAGCTTTATTCGTTTTGGAAATTGCGTGTGTGCCTTAAGTTGAGTCAAGTGCACCATCTGGTGTCACTTTTTTCAGCCGGGGCACTTCAGGTGTGCCCTAGTTTGGTTGACTCTAAAACGAATGTATTTTTGACACATGGCTATATTCGAATAACGAAATTTAAAAAAAAAATATTATTTTTATTCTAGTGTAATAATTAAGAGTGGTAGGTATACATATATAATAGGTTATATATTTATTTATATAATTTATTTATTTAATAATTATTTTAAATAAATAATATAGGTACCTAGTTACAAATAAATAATGGATACTTTTATGGAAAAAGAATTTTCCATTATAAAATTACTTCTCGAAAGTGATTCTGATTGTGAATCTTCATCAAGCTCAGATGATGAACTTCAAATGATCGGAAATTTTTTTATATTATTATTAAAGGAGACAATAAAAAATGTTGTCACCCGTGGGGGGGGGGGGGTAGAAACTTATTTAATAAAAAATAATTAGTATCGTAAAGGTCGAAAAGTCAAAAAAAAATGTGTCTTCTTCTAGAAAAATAAATTTTGCTCTTTAAACTGTAGTCTCTTTATAAATAAGTTAAAAATGTATTTAATTTTATTTATTTTCTTTCATTATAACCTACTTATTAAAAATGTATTAGTTGAATAAAAGATTTCACTGTCGATGGTAACAGAATTGTTTTTATTTTAGGTTAAAAATAAAATGAGAGTCTTCTGTTTTATTTTTAATAAAATAATTTTTAATTATTTATTTTTTTTAACCAAAAATATTAAAAATTTATTTTTCCAGCAGAAGAAACTAATATTCAATGTAATAATAACAAATAAACGACTTAAAAGAATAATTTATATAAATAATTTAATAAAATAATAACTTTCCTGGTCATTCATTATTCTAAATTAAATAACAATAATAAATTCAAGTTTAAAACAGAGTATATAAAAAATCGGTGTTTTGAAATTCAAAATGGTGCGAAGATTAACCAAGAGTGCCCCAAGTGACCATGCTCGATGAGCATGTGTACTTGGTGCACGCCACAAGAAGGCCCAGCAGTGCCACAACTATCCCAAAACGAATAGGGCTGGGGCACACCAAGTCGGTTGGTATTCCTAAACGAATATGGGTTAGTGACTTGAGGCTGACATAAGGGCGCCCAAGGCATCCAAAACGAATAAAGCTTATGTATATGTTTGGCACCGACTTCAAAAAGTGATTTCATGTAAAAATTTCGTCGTTTAGTTGTAAATAAATCAGATAATTATTTCATACCTTTTAATACATTTTATTTGATTTTTGAGTTGTATTATTTTATTTGTTCCATTTAATTTTTTAGAAGTCGGTTTTTTTTTATTGAAATCTAAATGAGTTTTATTCAAGTGGCATACTGGGACTATCTCAATTGTAATTTTTCTAAAGAAATTTTTTATAGAAGTGGTTTCCCATTGCTTTCCCCTAGATTTAGTGAGGCTTCTTGCGTTTTTGACAAAAATAAAAATTGTTTGGGCTAAGTTTTTGATTCGAATCCGAGTGAGCTAAATACGAAGTCAAGTGCCTTAGCCCCTGCTCTACCGGCGTCTTCAAATGAGTAATTTTAACATAAACCAGATGACTTGGCCATACACCTGTTCCTAAAATATTGCCAAGCCTGTCTTTCGGGCGTTCCGAGTAATATTAATTTTATAAGTATTTAGGCGCCTATAGACAGGGCAACCATAACCACAGGGCTAACCCGTATGGAAATAAATAAATTTTCGAAATATGTTGTTTATATATTTTTTGAAAATATATTAAAAATATAAAATTTTTGTGTTAAATTTATATAAAGTTTATGTTTTCTATATATTCTTAAAATATAATTATTTTTATGTCGCTCTAGGATAAACTTTATATAAATTTAACACAAAAATTTTATATTTTTAATATATTTATTTATATTTTCAAAAATATATAAAAAAAAAATATTTCGAAAATCTATTTATTTCCATACGGAAATGGGATATCGCCCTGAGGAGAAAGCCTTTTAAGGGAGTTTTTTTTTAATTTTGTATGAATTTTATGTTTTTGTTTAGTGTAATGGTAATAAATTGACTTTTTCTAGTTGTGACAATTTTGTATAACTTTGATGGTCACCCCGCTGACGCTAGCAATCCTACTTTCTTATGAAGAGGGACGCATTATTTTTAGTATCATAATTACGGGCGGCGAATATCTTAGGACGGCCCTGCCTATAGAGCAGTGGCTAGGAGTATTTTTTAGTGATAAAATTAGCTATCAAGATGAACACGACTTTTCTGACACAGTATATTTTTAAAATGATCCATTCCACCTCGGATCTAGTAGATCACAACTCTCGTAATTTATTAAAAAAAAATTTAATTAAAAAGATTTTATTTTGGCGAAGTAGAATTGTTGATTCCTGAAGAGAAATCACTCAGGTTGTCCTCTGCAAATAAATATATACATTTATACATATATAACGAATATAAATAATGTGGATTGAAGGAGACAATAAAAGACACACTCTTTTATTGTCTCCTTCAATATATAAAAATTCTGCTACTCTCGGCAAAAAAACTTTCAATTTAATTAATTTAATGTGTTAGAGCATGAGTTTTTTAAACTTATGTAGACGGAGGACCCCCTCTTGATATAAAAATAAAAAAAATAAATAAGAATCAAATAAAAATCACAGAAAATGCTAATAAATAAAATATATTTTTTATTTGCACCGTGCTTCTTGCCTTTTCATCGACTTCTTGAACCGTTTTGCGGACCCCCGCTAATGGCTGCCCCAGGAGTCCGGGGACCACAGTTTAAGACTATAGTTTCGAAGGTTTGAACTTCATCATCAGTCCCTTCAATTAAAAATACTTTATCTGTTATTTCTCATGAGTTCAAATACTCGATTGGATGTTTTTATTTTATTGTATTAGTAAACTAATTATTACTTTGTTATGTGACGAGCTCACATTACAACAAAATGAGAAATAACAGATAAAGTATTCCTAATTAAAAAGACTGATGATGAAGATCAAAACTTCGAAACTATAGAGTATAGACCCTAACGCCTAATAAATGAATTATATACTATATGCATCAATTAAATTAGGTTGGAGTTGGTGGTATATGCCTCAAGCTGAGGGCAAGTTCATTTTTCTTTTGAATAAAATAAATGGTGTAGTTTACAATTGGTTGCTTTCTCACCTGAGAGGTAAATCGGGTGAAACACGCATCATGCACAACGAATTATGCAATTTGAATTACAAGAACATTTTTATCGCAACAGGTGAACGTAATCGTGGAAACAAATCAAGAAAATCACTCTCACTCGATTGCACTTGTCTATCTTTTTTATATATTTAGAAGGAAAAAAACGTCACTGTATATCCTTAGATAGAGGGAAGGGGGGCAGCCAGTTCAATTCAGCTGAGATGCATGTCAGTTTCGGTTGACATTGCCTTTCGAGTCTTTTTCTTCACCCTTTGAATGTGTTTTTTTTTTTGACAGCGACGAAAGACGGAAGCGAGGGAGTTTGTTAGGCTTATCAAAGTTGTCCGGGGACTGGGAACAACCGAGGAGAAAAAGAAGAGCCGAATGTTTCCAGGCGAATGGCTGGAAGCCAACTGGCCGAGACCGAGACGGCGGCAACGCGTCGGGTGACAAACCAAGTTCCCACAAGCCTAGCTGGCTGCTTTGCAGGGTTCCCACCAGCACCTGCAACGGCAATGCCCTCCCCTTGCCGACCCGACGGCCACATCCAAACATTCACCTCAATCAACTAATAGAGCACACAATTAAATATTGATCATCACCATCAGTATAGGCCACACGCATTACCTAGGCTGTTATCACTGTCCATCCCCAAATTGAATGAAAAAGTGTAAATATTTGCAAGATTGAGTATTTTATTTTTGATAATTACTTATTGTTTTTTGTCAGTTATATGCATTCATTGAGAAGAAAAGCGCGGACGACCCCCATGGACTGGCATCAGAACTTGCTGAGTAGGTAACATTTAGGGAAAGTGGTGTTGGTTTATAGTGAAACATATTAAACACAGGAGTTTTTTAACGTGTTATAGTGGTGTTTCACAAAGAGGTTTGTGATACACCACTATAACCCGTTAAAAAACTCCTGTGTTGCTAAGTAGGGATTGCAATCCCACAAAGTGGGATCCCGCATCATTTGAAGGCCTGCGGGATCCGCACCAGCTTCCGGATCTGCATGCGAATCCGCAAAGTCGAAAAATGGTCCAAAATCCAGTCAAATCAAAGAATTAATTGACAGCTTGTCGCCCTTTAAATTGGGCGTCCAAATATTGGGTAGAAGAGAGTCACGGTTCGACTAAAGGATAGAGACACGGGTTCGTATCCTGTCGGATGCTTAATTCATTTTTCCTTTTCAAAAAATAGTAAAATAATTTTCTAAATGTAGAATTAACATAAGAAATTATTGATTACATTATTTAACTTTCGCGGTTCAAATTGCTTTATGAAAAAATTAATAACGTTTAACTAACGTTTATTTTATGAGTCAAAAACCATAGATAGCCGTAAGTTAAATATAATAATAAAAAACTGAATGATTATGGACTTTTATTACAAATTTAATTTTAATTCTGATTTTTAAAACAAAAGTAACTATACTTTAAATAGAAAAAGCCGCGAAAAAGAAAAATGATCTAAGAGCTTTCTCGGCGGGATCATCCGTGGCCTAGTTGGTAAGAGGCTCTTCGTCTAAAGGAGAGAAACACGGGTTCGAATCCTATCGGGTGCTCAATTCATTTTTCCTTTTCAAAAAATAATAAAATAATTTTCTAAATGTAGAATTAACATAAGAAATTATTGATTACATTATCGCGGTTCAAATTGCTTTAAGAAAAATTAAAACTAACGTTTAAAAGTTAATTTGTCTAAAGACTAAACTTATAATTTTAAAAAATTTCTCAAGTTCACTCATTTTCGTTTAAAAGTACGAATTTGACATCTCAAATAATTTTGAACATTAGTACAGTTATATATATTTTTGATGTTTGATTTTGGTGATACGTATTTAAAAAAAAGTTGGGAAACACTGGTATAGATTAAATAAATAATAAATTAAATATGGTGATTTTAATATCATGACTTTTCCATGCATACATATGTATAATTCGTATATTAAAATAAAATAAAATAATTTTAATTATTTTGGTATCTTAGCTCTCCTATTCTGAGTCATTATCACATTCACGAGGATAATAAATAATTCTAGTATAAAGTCCCAAAGACACCACAATTTAACTCATCTGTAGTTAAAGGGTTAATTATTTTTTTTGGAACCACCAGTTTAGGGCTACATATGAAATAATGAAATAGTCATCATTTATTTTACCTAAGTAAGAGCCATGAGCCTCTTCCGGGATAAATATAAGCTTTTTTTGATTTCTTGTTTTTTTTAATTTTATAATCTTAATTTTTTTCAAATCTCCCCCCCTTTTTTTGGATCCCTATCGATTTTACGATTACAATACTTCACTATACTCTGTATGACAAAGTAGAAATAGTAACTGAAAGTCGTGAGGAGCTTATTTTAAAGACAGTTTCGCCACGATCTAAAACTATGTAGTAATCCTATACTACTAAAGTGCATTTGTGCTTGTCTTTGTACCTATGTATGTACCCATGTCCGTCCCCCAACAAAAACAGTCGTCACGGTTACCAATTTAAATGAAATTATTAATATATATAAAGCTAAGTTTTTGTCTGTACATTGGGGTGGTGGTTCTGGGTGGGCTTCGGGGGGGGGTCAGGTTCGAGAGGTGGTGGTCCAGGGGTCGCTTCAAAAAAATTGCCAATTTAAATGAAATTATCTATATATATATAGATAAAATTAAGGGTTTGTCTGTACATATATATATATAAATTTAAGGTTTTGTCTGTACGTTGGAGTGGTGGGGTGGGGGTTCAGGGGGCGAGCTAGCAGGAGAGGCCCTGGCTAGCAAGAGGGCCACCGAAGGCGGGCCTTGCAGCTAGTAAATTGCTAGCACATTTTTACTAGATCAAATTTTTCGAAATAATAAAAATTAAAGCAGGAACACTTTCGCGGTTCAAATTACTTGAGAAAAAAATTAAAACTAAAATCTTAATTTGTCTAAAAGTAGGAACACCTTGATAGCTATGATCATGGATAAACTATAAACCACCTGTGCCATCATTCTAGTAAATCTCTTTGAGCTGTCATTCTTACTTAGACGGAAGGAATTTATCGACGACCTCGACTTGCGAATTGCGACGTCATCAAATGTCAAGACAAGAGCTCAAGTGCAGCAAATAACAAGGCAGACATTTTGAAATTAAACCCCACACATGCAGATCTATCTGTGCAAACACCACAAATTCTACGAAATATATTGAGGAAATTATTTCTCTCTAGAAAAGTAAAATAAATATTGTTAAAACGTTGTTAAAATATCGATTACGTCTGCCCAAAATAAAGTAACAAATAGAAGTTGACTTTTATTTCAACTTTTTATTTTCCCCTTACTGGCCCCTTAGCCAATTCAATTTAAATAAAATAAATATTATGTAAAATCAAAGATGAAAGAAAATCAACTGGTGTGGTCACCATACAACTATCACATTCTCACTTATTTGAAATCATAGCGACACTAATTTACACCCTCTTCTATTATTTCAATCGGATTTAAATTTATACAAGACTAATGAAACTTTTTTTTAAGTAATCTCTTATTCACCAGATATTAGAAAAGTGTCTTTTTAGCACTTGATTTGAAAATTATTCTCATGGTTTAATTTAACATACAAATTCGAAAATACAACGCGCATAAATAAATAAGAGTACTCAAGGTTGCCGACGTCGCAGGCTATCATGAAATCATGGGTAATTTACGTAAAGCACGTAGTGTATGTCAGAAAGGTTCGCCTTGTCAGCAGTCAAAATATATATTTTAATTAAAATTTGTTTGAAAAATCGAAATATTTGTAGAAATGGATTTGAAATAATAATTAAAGAAATCAATCTTTTAAATAATTAAAAAAAAATGTATATATACAATAAAAATAATAATTTAGATATTATGCATGGCTTGGGATCGAACCAGAATGAGTCTGAATAAATAAATTAAAAATTAATCAGTATTTAATTGCTCTAGTAATGCTCACTTAACCCACTCAGCTAAGGAGTTCACAGAAACGAGGCTCGAAAATAGGCCTTTTAAATGACCTCGGACAAACAACCCTTGACAAGAAATCATTAAATAAATGTCTTTAAGAATTACACAAGCAAATAGCAATGTGTAATTTAATTGAAATTTTTTATTCAAAATTCAGTTAAAATATGATAAAATTGAATTCAAATATGTTCATTGTTACAATTTAAGCTTTAAAATTGACATTTGTTTGTTTAATTGATATATTTATTAGTTGATGATTGTCAAGCGAAGTTAATCAAAAAAAATTTCCCTCTATTTTTGAATCAATTCAGATTCTATTTTATTTAAAAATTTGACAAAAATTCTATCGTTTAAAATTATGATTGGGATTTTAATGTAATTCTTGAATGAATGGTTATGAACTGATAAAAAATTGCATCAGAGGAGGGGTTTGCATCTCATCATGAATCAAATATATACCAAAATGAAAGTTTTTGCCGAGAGTAGCAGAATTTTTATATATTGAAGGAGACAATAAAAGAGTGTGTCTTCTGCTGGAATTATAAATTTTATTTATTTATAACGAGACTATAGTTTCGAGGGCTTTGCCCTCTTCATCAGTCTACTACAATGGATTCACAGGAATTAATTTATGAATGAAAGATTTTGCTGGAATTATAAATTTTATTTATTTATAACGAGACTATAGTTTCGAGGGCTTTGCCCTCTTCATCAGTCTATTACAATGGATTCGCAGGAATTAATTTATAAATGAAAGATTTTGCTGGAATTATAAATTTTATTTATTTATAACGAGACTATAGTTTCGAGGGCTTTGCCCTCTTCATCAGTCTATTACAATGGATTCACAGGAATTAATTTATAGAATGAAAGATTTTGCTGGAATTATAAATTTTATTTATTTATAACGAGACTATAGTTTCGAGGAATTTGCCCTCTTCATCAGTCTATTACAATGGATTCACAGGAATTAATTTATGAATGAAAGATTTTGCTGGAATTATAAATTTTATTTATTTATAACGAGACTATAGTTTCGAGGAATTTGCCCTCTTCATCAGTCTATTACAATGGATTCACAGGAATTAATTTATGAATGAAAGATTTTGCTGGAATTATAAATTTTATTTATTTATAATGAGACTATAGTTTCGAGGAATTTGCCCTCTTCAACAGTCTATTACAATGGATTCACAGGAATTAATTTATGAATGAAAGATTTTGATGGAATTATAAATTTTATTTATTTATAACGAGACTATAGTTTCGAGGGCTTTGCCCTCTTCTTCAGTCTATTACAATGGATTCTCAGGAATTAATTTATAAATGAAAGATTTTGCTGGAATTATAAATTTTATTTATTTATAACGAGACTATAGTTTCGAGGAATTTGCCCTCTTCATCAGTCTATTACAATGGATTCACAGGAATTAATTTATAAATGAAAGATTTTGCTGGAATTATAAATTTTATTTATTTATAACGAGACTATAGTTTCGAGGGCTTTGCACTTTCCATCAGTCTATTACAATGGATTCACAGGAATTAATTTATAAATGAAAGATTTTGCTGGAATTATAAATTTTATTTATTTATAACGAGACTATAGTTTCGAGGAATTTGCCCTTTTCATCAGTCTATTACAATGGATTCACAGGAATTAATTTATGAATGAAAGATTTTGCTGGAATTATAAATTTTATTTATTTATAACGAGACTATAGTTTCGAGGGCTTTGCCCTCTTCATCAGTCTATTACAATGGATTCGCAGGAATTAATTTATAAATGAAAGATTTTGCTGGAATTATAAATTTTATTTATTTATAACGAGACTATAGTTTCGAGGAATTTGCCCTCTTCATCAGTCTATTACAATGGATTCACAGGAATTAATTTATGAATGAAAGATTTTGCTGGAATTATAAATTTTATTTATTTATAACGAGACTATAGTTTCGAGGAATTTGCCCTCTTCATCAGTCTATTACAATGGATTCACAGGAATTAATTTATGAATGAAAGATTTTGCTGGAATTATAAATTTTATTTATTTATAATGAGACTATAGTTTCGAGGAATTTGCCCTCTTCAACAGTCTATTACAATGGATTCACAGGAATTAATTTATGAATGAAAGATTTTGATGGAATTATAAATTTTATTTATTTATAACGAGACTATAGTTTCGAGGGCTTTGCCCTCTTCTTGCAGTCTATTACAATGGATTCTCAAGGAATTAATTTATAAATGCAAAGACTTTTGCTGGAATTATAAATTTTATTTATTTATAACGAGACTATAGTTTCGAGGGCTTTGCCCTCTTCATCAGTCTATTACAATGGATTCACAGAATTAATTTATAAATGAAAGATTTTGCTGGAATTATAAATTTTATTTATTTATAACGAGACTATAGTTTCGAGGGCTTTGACTTTCCATCAGTCTATTACAATGGAATTCACAAGAATTATATTTATCAGAATTGAAAGATTTTGCTGGAATTATAAATTTTATTTATTTATAACGAGACTATAGTTTCGAGGGCTTTGCCCTCTTCATCAGATCTATTACAATTGGATTCACAGGAATTAGATTTATAGAATCGAAAGATTTTGCTGGAATTATAAATTTTATTTATTTATAACGAGACTATAGTTTCGAGGGCTTTGCCCTCTTCATCAGTCTATTACAATGGATTCACAGGAATTAATTTATGAATTAAAGAGCTTTAACATTTCATTCATAAATTAATTCCTATGAATCCATTATAATAGACTGATGAAGAGAACAAAGCCCTCGAAACATAGTCTCGTTATAAATAAATTATTTTTTTCTTTTTTATTATTTTGTTTTATCTAGGTGTCTTCCAAATTAATATTCTTCTCCTGTTGAATGGAAGCAAATGCTTGCTTCCATGACTGGGAGCCTACAGAGTGAGCTTGTTAGCCTCACGTCCAACCCCTTTTAGTCGCCTTTTACGACAAGCAGAGGATACTATGGGCCTATTCTAACCCAGATCCATAGGGGTCTCAGTGTGCATTTCTTTTTACAATTAGCAGTTTTATTGATAGAAAGTCGGGAAATTTAGTAAATCAATTTGTGTGGTCAACATATGACTTTCACATTCTCACTTATTTGAAATCATCGCGACACTCCTAATTTACACCCCTTTCTTTATTTCAATCGGATTAAAATTTATACACGACTAATAAATCATGATACTTGATAATTACAACAATTAAAAAAAATCATTAGTGCCGTCTTTGAAAAAATCAAAAAAAAAGTCTTTCATGTAAATTTCAACTTCCGGTGTTCCGATCAAGTCGACGAACTCGTGAGAATTTTACTTTGGGGGAGTGTGTTGATCATACTACAATATGGAAAATATTATTTCAATTCTGAAATAATCGTCCAAAAACATTCACTATAGGTCTAAATATTCTAATATGCATTCTTTAATAGGAAATTTTTTCTTTGTTGAGGACCACATTTTTATTTTAATATTTTATAATAAGATATAATCCATCTTTCTAAAAGTAGGTACATATAATAAAGCCAAATATAGAAATCACTAAAATAAGTTGAATAAGCTATTATTATTTATATTAATTTAAAATTTCTCTGAAATATTAATCTACTAGTAAATAAGAACAAAAAAATGTATAATGTATTCATTGAAATGGTAGGTACTGCCTGACATACGACTTTCACTAATAACTTATCCTTTTTTCAAATCAACTAAATGTAATTTCTTAATTTTAAAATATTTTAATTAAAAATATTTCTAATAAACTAGTTTTTGGTAATTGGTAAATTTTAGAATAATTAAAATGATTACTTTATCAAAATGAAATTAAAAAACAAAACAAAACATCTGTTATTTGGTTTATGACTTTATCATGACAACGCATGAAAATTTTAATTAAAATCAATGAAAATTTCTGAATTTTTTTTAATCAAATGTTTTTTAGGCTTAAGGGCCCAAAATCTATGAGTTCTCCGCTTTGGAACTGCAAACGTTTTGATGCCAGAATGAATATTTCTACGATTTTTTTTGTTCTTAGGTCTCTTGCAACAATGAGATTTTGGACTTTCTAGATAGCTACGAACGAGGGGTGAACCGCGACCTAATATGATGTACACCTACTTCCACTTGTACTTCCAAATATTTCCAAGTACTTCCAAATATTTCCATGTATTCCAAGTAATTTCAAATATTTCCAAGTACTTCCAAAATACTTCAAAGAGGTGTACACTTACTTCTAATCTCGGATCACCCCTCGGCTACAAAACACCAGGTTGAAAAATTCACAAATATTTCAACATGTGAATTGTTTTATGAGGATAACTTGAATGGCTGTCTAATGGCTCTAAGCTTTAACACACAAGTTTTTATTAATTAACTATACCCATGTGCCAAGTTCCAGCATTTAATACACAATGCGTTCGCTGACAAAAACTTTTTCAAATGACAAATTTTTCGAGTTGCATATACTTTATAAATATATGATAAATACGAGTCTTATAAATATTTTTGATTTTTCGTTAATTTTTAAAATTATATTATTATTGTAGATTTGATGCTTATCATAAAAGAAACTTCAGGTTGAACCACCTACGATTCAATACTTTGCGATAGAGATATTATTAATAGATTGAGCAACACAGTTTTGATATTACTTCGCAGTTGTTTCCGAAGTATGAGGGAAGATCGAATTTTCTGTTGTTGACTGTAATACTACCACCGTTTAAAAATGTCTTACATGGTTTCTATTATAAAATGGGAAGTCGGTACTCAAAACTTTTGTTAATGTCAAATACCAGTACTGTCACATCTTAAAAGATATTTTTAGTATTACGTATCTAATTCATACAAGAAAAAAATAAAGTTAGGAATTCATTCTTGTTATTTTTGCAATGTGTTAATCTGATTGTACCAATATAATATAGTATTTTTTTACAATACGCAATCTTATAAATTTCCTATCTATTTGTATTGTAAACATAGAGTAAATTAGCAATTTTCTTTTTTAACAGTGTAGATAATATTAATATAATGCCTTTAACTAAAGCCAGAGGTACTATTTTCTTTATTGGGCCGCGCAGGAGGCTGATTTCCTTACAGACGAAAGTTACACATTTATTCAATATATGGTCTACAGTGGCATTTTACAAGTAAAGTTAAAATTTCATAGGGGGGTCATTAAATGACTTTTTTTACATTGCATTACCTCTGACCCGCCCTATATGTTGTGGTATTAAAAGTATATAAATTCGAACCCCTCATTGCCCTATAAGTGATGTCACGTATAGTCTTTTGGGCTATACCCAGGGCGATGAGGGATTCCACCGCTTTATGCCACCACACAGGTTAAGGGGAATAGAAAAAAATTTGGCTTTGAAATTAGAAAAATTAGAGTTGGTCAAGATGGAATTTTAGGTAGTTTAGAAGGAGTTAAGGTTACTTACTGAGTTAAGAAAGTCGATTCAGGGTCTGTCCAAGAATTATTGTCTGAAAATTAAAGGGGAATAACTTCACAAGCACTTTGATATTACCAGGGGCGGAACGTGAATTTGTGGGGCCCTGGGCTAATACTACTTAGGGACCTACCTAATTAATAATAACTAATTGCCATTTTGTCAAAAAAATGTTTTCTATAATGATGTATACGGTATAGGAAAACAATTAGAACAATAATTTTTTATTTTATTTAATCACAAACAGCAACTGTAAGACATTATTGCAACAGAAATTAACAGATAATGTGTGCTTATGATATATAAATTATTAAGCAACCTTTTCTGCATTTCTGAGCTGGAAATTCCTTTATTGGCTCATCACATTCTAAGTCCTTTGTTAAATCACAATTTATGGAAAGAATTGATAAATAATTTAGTCAATTGTTTCTATAATTGTTTTATATATAGTCAAAGATAAGAGTAAATAAATATTATATTTAATATTCATTTACTATGAGTTGAGGATTCTTGGTCACTTGTTTCACATTAAAATTAAAAGATGTAAACATTTTTTCAATATATATATATACAAGTATAAATTTCGGCCTATCAACCAATCTTCAGGAAGAACAGAAAAAATATCTCTACTAATTATTTCTTTATAGTCGCCTTATTATGTGTAAACCTGCTAACTAACAACAAGGAAATTTTCCAGGGCAGAGAAAAAACAAACAAAATTTAATATTGTTGTTATGGAAAGAAACTACTTTTCACATTGTTTTTTCTACAAATTACGATCTTAATTTTAAGTACCAGTTTTACTTGGACGATTCTGAATTTCTTTTCCTTTCCAACGGTATTAATATGTCATATATGATAAAAATGTATTTAGCAGGTTTACACTCTAAGGCGACGATTTACTCCATTTTAATTCGCAATATTGTCTATTTCTTCAATGGGAGCTGGGGGCTATTTATATCCAAGGGGCCCTGGTTTGCAGCCCAAAAAGCCCATATATAAATCCGCCCCTGTATTCCAAAACGATGTGAACTCTGATAAGAATATCTCATCAAAATTGTCTATCTAGATAGTTTTAACAGAATTATCTCCTTTGATAAATTTCAATATTATTTAATTTTAATTTTTGAATTGTTATTTAAAGCGAGGTAAGTGGTAGAGTTTCGCTCTCCGACCGCCCTCTATCCTAGCCACAAGTACTCGGACATAGCCAGTAGCATTCCAAAAGTGTTTCCTATCACGCGTCTAAGTTCCATCCAATCTGTTTTCAAATGGCTACCGAAGAAATGACTGAAGTTGCAAGAGTAATTAGACGATATAAACACAAATTATATCCTGAAGAATGTGACCTGCCCGTGAAGCGGCATGAAAGGGAGATAGCCTGGACAAGGGTGCATGTGGCAGCTAAGGTGGCGGGTATTATACCCGAGAAATATCATTCCTACAAATTTTGGGCTTATTTTAGAGATTGTGTGATAAACCATTGGAAAGATGAGACAATGGTAAGTACAGATATATAGTATAACAAAAATTAGAAGATAAAGTGAAAACTTTTGCAAAAACTGATTTAAAGGAAGCAAAATACAAAAATGTAATTGAAAAGATTTTTCTATAGAAAAATCAATTAGGTTCTCCTCTGCTTGATGAAAATAAACATATAGATACAGGGGCATCCGCAGAAAAATTTCCAGGGGGGGGGGCAATGCTTGAAAACAAATAATTACATTATTAACTTTTCATTTAATTCATTAGTATTTTTTCCCAGAAGAATAGACTAATACAGTAATGCTTAAATACAAAACACATACGATACATTAAACATAGTTTAGTGAGGCCGGGCCAGAAGTCAGGGTTGTTACAGAATTTTTTATTCGATCCTACTATATCAGCGGTCGGGGAACCGGGGTAAATTACCCCAAATGGGGTAACAATGAACCTATCGGGGGTAATGAGGACATTTTTAAAATTTTCTTTATTAAACAGAAATCGGCTGAATACCGAGGACTGTATTCAAATTGCGCTCACCACAAAGTAAAACCGTTTGAATTATGTTAATGTTTACAATTTTTATTTACTTACAGATAGTTTTCATATAAATTCCAATTAATTCAATAAATGATAAATAATATACATTTACCTTGCTTTTTTTTGCCTTTTTTGTAGGGGTAACAGCCAATCTACCGGTATTTTGGGGTAATGGCTAAAAAAGTTCCCCGACCTGTGTACTATATATACAGGATATTTCAGGAGGAATAATAAATATTTTAGGAGGTGGTAGTATAGACGAATTGTAATAAAAATGCCATATAACATGTGTTCAATTTTTATTATTTTTAACTTCTGAACGTCCTTATTTGCCGTTGCTTTAAGTTTGTTTGGGTTTGTTTTACTAACAGCTGTATATCTGTACTCAATAAAAATTGGACACATGTCATATGCCAATTTTTATTTCAATTTGTCTATACTACAACTCCTAAAATATTTACTATTCCTCCTGAAACATCCTGTATATTTGTTAGAGACTATGGTTTCGATTTCATCAGTCTTTTTAATAAGAATTATTTTTTCTGTTATTTCTTATGAGTTCAATTACCCGATAGTCTCTAACAAATAAGTATATACCAGTGCCGGGAGTTGATATTTCAACCAGAGGATGATGTCCAAAGTGAACCCTTAAATTTTTTAAATGTTTTATTTTTCTCTTCTTTTTGTAAAATTCTTCGATAAACGCAGAATTTTTCGTTATTTTTAACCGACTTCAAAAAAGGAGGAGGTTCTCTATTCGACTGATTTTTTTTTGTGTGTGTCTATGTTACCTCATATCTCCGCCAATTGTGAACCGATTTTGAAAAAAAAAATTCCATTGGCTTCAGTCTAGCTTCCGATTGGTCCCATTTTTTTTTCATTGGTATTAGACCTTTTTTATTAGGTTTGTTCAGGCCCAACTTCTTTGTTTATGAACCGATTTCGATGTTTCTTTTTTTATTGGAAATGGGGTATCTTAGGGATGGTGCCATATTAATTTGGTCAAGTTCTGATGATATGATCAACGACGAAATAACGGAAATCTCCAATTCTTATGAGCAAATAATCGAAATTATGATAAATAAAATCTTTTATAAAAAAATCTTGAAACATTCATTTAAAACCCGCAAACGTTTCGAGAGAATTTCTATATTTATGAATTGAATTTTATTATCATTTTCTGATTCATTCGCCTGATGCTTTCTCTTACGAGACGCATGCAAGGTATTATATTAAGTCAGTCACTATTAATAACATCACTAAAAAGAGAAAAATAAAAATAATTTTTATAAAAAAAAAAAATAAAACCGACTTCAAAAAACTTAAATGCAACAAATAAAATAATAATAACTTAAAAATAAAATAAAATCCACTAAAAGGTATACAATAACTATCTTATTTAGTTACAACTAAACGACGAAATAATAACATGAAATTACTTTTTGAAGTCTGTGCCAAACATATACATTTTATGAATCGCACTTGACGGATCTTACTTAGTACGTTTGGCGGGCACCCTCGCTTATACGTATAGATTGTTTGGCACCGACTTCAAAAAAGTAATTTCATGTTATTATTTCGTCGTTTAGTTGTAACTAAATAAGATAATTATTTTATACTTTTTATTGGATTTTATTTTATTTTTAAGTTATTATTATTTTATTTGTTGCATTTAAGTTTTTGAAGACTCGACTTTTTTATTTTTTTATAAAAATTATTTAAATTTAAGATTAAATTTATAATGAGATTTATGACATGTTATGAAAATAGTCTTGACGTTTTAAAATTTTAGGGATGGATGCTCAGCATCCACACCATCCATGGATCGCAAGCTACTGTTATATAGATACATATTTATATTCAATATATATGTATATGTTTATTTGCATCAAACAGAGTACAACCTCATTGATTTCTCTTTATTACAACTTAAGTTAGAAAATTACAAAAGTAAAATAAAAATACATCAAAAATAAGTTATATTACTAACGATACAAACAATCTATCTATACTTATCGTAATCGGCTTGCGCGACGATGTCAATGGGACATTTTTAATTTTAAAATACACTAATAGCTAATGAGAAATAAAATTTATTTAAATTATTATTTTAAAACTCACTATAGAGTGCAGCGGGCGTGGCCCCCTGGCCAGCAAGATGCCTGCCAACGGCAGGCTTCGCAGCTGGTAGTATACTATATAAATTAGAATATATTTTTTTTCGTACTTTCAAATTTAATGAATCGTGTAATCAAATCTTCATAATTTAAAATCTCCTATAAAGCATCATTTTGAATATAAAAAATAGATCTATTATTTAATTTTTGTTGTCCTAAATTTCTTCTCATATAATTTTTTAATATTTTGAGAACTGAAAATGTCCTCTCCACCCCTGCATTGGTTATTGGTAACGATAAGATTTTTAAAATAATATTTAAATTTGGGAATGTTGCTATTTTATTATTTTGATGAAGGGGCTGTCCAAAAATTTATAAATTAAAAAAGAGAGGAATTCAGCCAGTGAAAAACTACCAATTTTTGGAAACAGTTTTCGCTTTAATTAAATAATGCCATCTTCAGATCTAATGAGAATATTTGCAAACTCAATACATTGATTGATTACCTACATGTATTGAGTTTGAAAATATTCTCATTAGATCTGAAGATAGGATTATCTAATTAAAGCCGAAACTTTTTCTATAATTGGAAGTTTTTTATTCGGCAGAGGCTTGACTTCCTTTACTGGTTGAATTCCTCTCTTTTTTTAATTTATAAATTTTATTAATTTTTTGAATAAATAGATTCACACATTAAGTGTTGCTAAAATATCAAAATATAGGATGGGGCAGAGCACCTTGTTTATTTAGAAATTAAATTAAGAAAAAATAACTCAGATATATATTTAATTCTTTGAACAGCATCAAGTACAACGTTTGAACTTTATGTTTACACACTTTTAAAGATGATATCAAGCAGATGGTGTCAGTTATTCTCAATACACTGCGTCATCTCCTTGAGAGGCGATCTGTACTGGGCAGCACGTTCGACTGATTTAGCCCCTGCGACTATTTTTTTATGGGGCTATCTAAAATCAATTGTCTACAACGATCGTTCTAGGACCCTGGCTCACCTGAAGAACAACATTCGTCAAGCTGTCGCCAACATACCCGTCGATATACTGGAAAGAGTTGAACGAAACTTCCGATTCGATTTACGCAGTGTATTGAAAATAATGGACACCATCTGCCTGATAAAATTTTCATTTTTAAAACTGTGTAAGTGTAAAATATAAATGTTGTAATTGATGCTGTTCAAAGAATTAAATATATATCTGGGTTGCTTTCTTCTTAATTGAATTTCTAAATTAGCAAGGGGCTCTACCCCAGTCTACAATTTTGTGATTCCCTTTCAAATTTAGAGTCTACTTTTATCAGCAATTTGAACTCTAATATATATTAACATTTTTTTTGTTTAATTTATTTAGGATAGAATACAAGAGGCAGAAACAGAAATGATCGAAATGCCTCTTACCGAATTCGACGATATTATGTTGGATTTACATAATAGAGAGAAGAGACGATTTCAGCTAGAAACAGCTGGAGCGAGAGAGTCAGCAAAAAATGCAAGGAAACAAAGAGTAAAAAATCATCTGAGAATAAGGCATCCAAGAATACAAAAATGAATCCCTTTTAATTTAATATATATTGACGAAATGAACTGAATGTCGATTGCTCTTCTACAACTTGACATTTGCAATATTAAGCCTTGATGTAGCCTCTCTAGAAGGACTAAGAAAAGTATTCGTGAAGAAATAGTAAATGATTTGACAAATTGTAAAAAGTTTTAGAGTGAGTGATTGCATTCAAACATGGATTAAAAATTTTATTTAAATTCTTTGTTTTTAAATGTGGAATTTTGAAATATATGAACATTTTAAAATATTATCACAAGGCAGTTTTAAAAGTAAATAAATAAATAATTGTTAAAAAATGAGCATTTTTATTATTATTATTATTTTTAATTCTTTAGGTTCTTCATTAGGGTGGTCCTTATTTTGGGTATTTTTGAATTTTTACGCACAGAGGCTCATGTGGTCTCACTCAATTTTAACCTGTGCCGAACAGCTATGTAAGTTTCCCATCTAAATATCATGTGGTTTTTGGCATTGAACGATCAAATTTTTATTCCAGCCAAAGTAATTAATTGTTCAAAAGATTTGAAACTCTGTAGACTTTATCCTTATAATAGTAGATATCCTTCAGAATCTTTACAGATTTTTAGCTATTATAATTTTGGAGTCTATAATTTATTAGCACTAAGATATATAGCAAAAATTTTATCTAGCTGTAACTCCAAAAATCCTATAAAATAATCTCATGATTAAAATATTATTAATTGAAAATAGACCAAAAATTAAGAGGGGGGAGGGGGTTCGTAAATAATTATTTTAAATTAATATTACATATAAGAGAGGACCCAGGTGTATGATAAAGTCATGTGGATGGCCACCTCAGTTTATTTATTTTTTAATTCTTATAAAACTTTATTTTTTAAGTCCAATTAGTTAAAAGTTATTTTTAATTTAATTCAATTTAAAATGAAGGTGTGACAGAACTTCAAAGTAGTAATTTGTAGGTGATCTTTGTACTTGTCGGCGTATGAAAGTATCTTGACTTAAAATCCGCAAATTCTCACCTTATCAATTAAGAACGAATTTGATATCTCTGTAATTTTTAAGGAACTTTGTGTATAGGTTCTATGTGAAATATTCTAAATAAATATGTAAGTTTCAAATAAATAAAATTATTTAATTACCTATAGTCCAGTCAAAGTGTGTTCAAATGGGTCCTTATATGGAATGTTCTGGGGTAGTTCTGATTTTTTCCATATATGTTTTTTGAAGTGCTGAATCCGAATCTGAGTTTTCCCACCAAAATTTCGTGACGTAACATTGTAGAAAATGCAAAAAAAGTTGAAAATTTTCATTTTTGGCGGTTTTTCGCTTATAACTCGAAAACTATCAACTTTTCGTAAATAATCCTCCTATTCAAAATGAAAGTTCATAAAATTTCCTAAAAATTTAATTTTTTAGGTTTTTTTCTCCTACCAACCATTCGGTTTCAAGCGCAAAATCCGTTTTCGACCTCGGCAACCCCCCCCCCCCCCCCCCCAGATGACCCAAAAACTTGAAACAATTTGATTGGACTTCTAGTATTTTAATTAACTCTTATCTCTATAAGGTAAGAAACTCTCAAGTATGTGAGTCCGACTCGCACTTAACAGGCTTATTTAAATTCTTAATAGAAATTTTGGAAATTATTTTAAGCTAGTGGTGAAATGATGATAAACTGATTGCCAATCCATCCATTCTCCTTTATAATCTGGATTCCATGTCCGATTTTTTTCTCAATCAGTCACTAGTCCGGATAATTTTTGGCGCTTGGGCAAGAATTCCGAAGGGGTTGACAGCACTTCTTATCATCTATTAAGCAGAAAACTATCATTTTGATTTGATAATAATTAAATTATAATAATCACCCTCGCTACTCTCATTTTATTTAAATTAATAGATAAGACATAATTTTGTAATAAATAAAGCATTTACTTTGTTTTTAATTTTTTTAAAAATATATTTTTATAATATTAAATATTCGTTTTATATTTATACTTCTAAATTTGGATTTCGGTCAATTTATAATATACATATTTTTAATCTTTTCTAGGTATTTTCATTTGGGATTTTGAATAAAAGAAATCACGATGTTTGTTCACGATACTTTAGTATTATTTATTTAAATTTTACTTTAGAAAATGCACTGTTATGAGAAAATATTTCCTAAAAAAATTAAATTTAGCAATTAAAATTTTTTGAAAAAAAAAACAAATATAATTTTCCTTAGAAAGCTTTTCACTTTTCCAGCCTACTTTATAAATTTAATTGAAAAAGATTTCGTTTTGAATGAGGTTATCCTCTGCTTGATACAAAAAACATATACATTTTCATCATATTATATAACGAATAAGTATAAATTTGTACATATATAATTTATTTGTTAGTAATTATAGTTTCGAAGGTTTGGCCTTCATTATCACTCTTTTTAAATCTATTGGGTTCAAATACCCGACTGGATGTTTTCGTTTTCAAATGGTATAAGTTTGTTACGTGACTCACTAATACGATAATACCAAATCCAATCGGATATTTGAACGCATGAGAAATAACAGTTAAAATACCTTGAATTAAAAAGACTGATGATGAAGAACACACCTTTGAAACTGTATGTAATCTCTAACAAATAAATCGTATAAATGTATGTTAGGGTGTTTCATTTTAGGGCAATTTTTTTCTGTCCAAGTTGAGAAATTGATAATTTATAGAAAAAAATGTATTCTCTCTAGAAAAAAATTATAAGTCAATTAGGGGCTTTGTGGTACATTGAAAAATTCGATTTCCTATTTAAATAACATGGAGAAAAAAATTATTTCAACTTGATTTATCGGCATTTAAAATTTTTTTGAAAAAAATTACCATTAACTTTATTTGCAACGAAGTTTTCTCTGGAGAGAGAGAGACTGGTAGAACTTTTAATTGAAAGTAGTGGAAGGCAGCCCAGGGGTAGTGAGGAAAGAAAAAATCAACATACAGTATATCCAAATAAGGTGTAATTTATTGGATTCCTTCCTCTTTTCCTTTCAAACCGACGTTTCGGAGGATCCTTCTCTCCTTCTTCAGGGTTTCGATGGGTCAATGAACCACAATCCTCCGAAACGCCAGTTTGAAAAGAATCCAATAAATTACACCTTATTTGATATGTGTTAATTTTTTCTATCCTCATTACCCCTGGGCTGCCTTCCATTACTTTCAATTAAAATTACCATGAACCTTATGTAGGGCATACAATTTGCTACAAAAAAGTTTATAAGACTCAAAGGTGTATCTCGAATAATTCTCAATTACAGAGCATTTAAGGTTCAAGTTACAGAGCATTAAATGTTTAAGTTACAGTGCATTAAAGATAAACTTTAATGTTCTGTAACACACTTTAGTCTAATAAACTTTTTTGTAGCAAATTTTATATATCGAAAAATAAAGTTGAAACCGAATCCCCCCCATGCTATTTAATCGAATTTTTGGATGACCTAAGCCCCTAATTGACTTATCTTGGACTGAAAAAAATACTGTCCTAAAATGATAAACCCTAATATATAAAAGAAAAAATGCCATTCGATCTAAAGAGCCCCTGGCGGGATCATCCGTGGCCTAGTTGGTAAAGATGATCTTCGGCTAAAGAAGAGAGACACGGGTTCGAATCCACTCGGGTGCTAAATTCATTTTTCAGTTTCAAAAAATAATAAAATAATTTTCTAAATATGTAGAATTAATATAAGAAATTATTGATTATATTATTTAACTTTAGTGGCTCAAATTGCTTTAAGAAAAAATTAAAACTAACTATTTTGATTATTTATGTCCATCGATTAAATTAATAGGTTGTAGGGAAATAAGGACAATAGATTATGCAAGTATTTTTTATTTTATGCCAATGTTTTGTCAACTTTGTTGACTTCCTCAGGAGCTCAAAGAAATTAATTTGCTTGAGCCATGAGGAAGTCAACAAAGTTGATAAAACGTTGGCATAAAATAAAAATACTTGCATAAGCTATTGTCCTTATTTCCCTACAACAACTTATTAATTAAAACTAACGTTTAAAAGTTAATTTGCCTATATATATGTTTATTTTCTTCAATGAGAGGACATCCTCTTTGATTTCTCTCGATGAGTCAGTTTTTAATTCTCGGAACGATACATTTTTCAAATTTCCTTCGAATTTTAAATTTATTGTTGATTCTTATTTAATAAATCAGACATGAAGATGAAGATTGTAAACTCTCAAAGTTGCTCATCCCTACTCTTTGAGAAAAAGTTTCGCTCCCCAGCAGCGACCTGTCTGTCTCAGTCCCAAGTGTTCGGGCATAGCCAGTAGTATTCGAAAAGCAGTCCATATGACTAACATGCTGGTGGCTCTCGCTTATGACGGCGTTATGCCTTCGGAAAGACATTCTAGAGTTGGCACGATTTGATTAAAAATAATTATGGAGTCTTAAATCCTGCACCGAATGAAAACAGCGTGAAACCAATACACAAGGAGCTAATGTGGTCAGAAGTTCTTGCTAGAGCAGTGACTCTGGGGCTCGTGCCCCCGGAAGTACAATTCTATAAGCATTTTAATTATATCAGGGATGGTATGTTGATACTTTGGAAGGCCCAGGCATTAGTAAGTATACTATCCAAATTATACAATCTCTCCTATAACTCTGGAATATTTCCGGAAGCTCTGGAAACTAGCCAGAATCCAACCAATTAAGAAAAAGGCGATTCTTCCAACATAAAAAGCTATCGACCCATAGCAATCACTTCTGTCTTATCCAAAATTATGGAAAAGGCCATTCAACGAGCAAGTTCTACAACACTTAGAGTCAAATAAATTTATCCACGATAGGCAATACGGCTTCAGGCAAGCCCGGTCGACAGGTGACATCCTAGCACATGTAACTCATATCTGGAACAAAACCTTGGAGGCCGGGAATGAGACCCTCGCGGTAGCTTGAGACATTTCAAAAGCCTTCGATATGGTCTGGCACAAAATCTTCTTGCCAAATTGACCTCCGTCGGCCTTGCACCGAAACTCTGTAAGTTGCTCGAAAGTTTTCTCCAGACTCGTAGTATTAAGGTTCGCTCGATGGAATATCATCTTCCCCTTCCACACCAACGCTGGAGTTCCTCGGGATCGGTTATCTCCCCTACGCTTTTTCTTATCTATATCAACGACCTTCTAAACTTGCCCTCCAATCCGGTACATTGTTACGCAGATGACAGCACCCTACATAACGCCCCTGCATCGCATAAAAACCGTGCAGACATGTGCCTCTTCAATTAATTTAGATTTATGCAAACTTAAAAAGTGGGGATCCCAAAACTTAGTTAACTTCAATGCAGGGAAAACTCAGTGTTGCCTTATTTCTAGGCGCGTCGACAGAAACCTCCCAAACATATCATTCGACTCAAACTCACTAGAATTCAGGGATAAAATTTCAATGCTAGGCGTAACTCTAGGGTCTGACCTTTCATGGAATGACCATATCTCAACCACTGCTAAAGCTGCAGCGCGCAAAGCTTGGTCTCCTATTTAGGTCTAGACGCTGTTATACTCCCAGTCAACTCCTTATGCTGTATAAGGCTCAAATTCGTCCCTGTCTCGAATATGGCTCTCATCTGTGGAGGGGTGCCTCCAAGCATTCTCTTGCCACACTGGATGCAATTCAGAAGCGAGCAATTAAACTAATAGGAGAACCGGCTCTAACCAACTCACTCGACTCCCTGGCTCACCGAAGAACCGTTTCTGCCCTTTCCCTGTACTACAGATACTATCACGGTGTCTGTTCAGTCGAGCTGAAATCAATTATCCCCCTAATGCCCTCTTTACGCGAAACACGCGGTTTTCTAACGCTCAGCACCCCTTCGCTGTCAAATTGGATAAAATTCGAACAAGCGCTTTCGCCAACTCTTTTATCCCTTTGACCTCCAGAGACTGGAACTCGCTCCCTGCCACCATCTTTCCCGCGACCTATAACCTTCAGCTATTTAAGACCCGTATCCACAGATACCTTCGACCCCCGCCCAACCCATAAAATTCTTTCTTCTTCTTTTCACGATGGAGGGGCCAACCCAGGCCTTTAGGGGTTGCACCTTTTTTGGTGTAACTCCTTCTCTCATCATTATCATAAAAAAAAAAAAAAAAAAAATCTATAAAAAAGGTCTGAAATGATTAATACACTTACCATATTTTAATAACAATTTAAAATGATCTAAACTACTAAACGTAAAAAATATTGAAAATGAATGAAAAATCTCCTATTCCTTAAGCTCTCAAAGAGTCAGGACCCAGATAGGCCATCTCAATACTTCCACATTATAGTCTATGAATATAAATGTGAAAGTAAAAGTAGATCAGAATGGAAGAAATTGGGAGAGGCCTATGCCCAAACAGGGTCTGGTACAATTTAAATATTTGTATATACTTATCTATGTATTAAAACATTCAATCATAATTATAATTGCAAATACCTTTGTAAATTCACACACATTTATTTATCGAACAAATGGAATACATACATTTATGTACCTCAATAAAGGCTTAAATAAATAAATCAATAAAAGTTAATATGTAATAAAGCCGGAATATTGCAGAGCAGTATTCGCGCATTATTACAATAATATCATTGTAATATTATTGTTATATTGTCAGGAATATTTTTCTGAAATACTATATGTTGCCATTACACGAAATGATATGTTTCACCAACTGACCACAACATATGCATAACGAATTTATAACTATATTGTATAATAAGTGGATATTGATGAGGCAGTCAAAAAAAGAAGATAATTTACACTATCTTTTTATTCATAAAATCGACGTTTCGGAGGCTATTCTCCTCCTTCTTCAGGGTTTTGAAAAGTCAGTGAAGGAAATCCAATGCGGCATTCCCCTCTGTCTCCTCTTTCAGTGGCAGTAACAATAATATCTTGTATTTCATTCTCAGCAGAATTATAATGTAATTCTGCTGAGAATGAAATACAAGATATTGAACTGAAAGAGGAGACAGAGGGAATGCCACTGATTTCCTTCACTGACTTTTCAAAACCCTGAGAAGGAGAATAGCCTCCGAAACGTCGGTTTTATGAATAAAGATAGTGTAAATTATCTTCTTTTTGGACTGCCTCATCAATATCCACTTAATTCACTTATCAGTCCGTCTCCAAAAATTACTCCTCTTATATTGTATATATTTATAATATATAATTTATTTGTTACAGACTATACTTTCGAAGGTTTGAACTTCATCGTCAGTCCTTTTAATTAGAAATATTTAACTGTTATTTTTCATGGGTTTAGATAAATTATTTTTGTTGTTATAAACTAGCCACTCAACAAATAAATTAATAAATAACTTATATATAGGTATATACCGGGTGAGTTTTTTATCTTGAGACCGTCTTATAACTCAAAAACAGTGCATGGAAAACAGTTTCAAATAAAAGTTTATTTATATCGAGGGGGAAACTAAAATATCCTATTGTTTGTCGACGTAGAACAAGCTTCCAAGGATATTTCAATGTCAAGATCTGTTTTATAAATAGAATCCTATATTTTTCTATACGTCTACTTAATCTACATAAAAAACTGAACTGAACAACTTTTATAAGAACTATTTTTTGATACTGTATCAAATAAACAAAATACATGAATCAATTAGATCTCAAAAAAATAATAATTATTTTTAACAATTATTTAACTTGATTATTAAATAAATAATTTAATAATAATTAATAATTTAATTATTTTCTGACCTTGTTCTGAAACATTCCAGAGTGTATCGCAAGTCTTCTGGATGAATTCCAGTTCCAATTTCCTTATTTTGGCCAGTTCCAGTTTCTTCGTAGCCTTTACATTTCCTGTTTGTTTTTTTTAACAGATTTTACAACACAATAAAATGAAGCTTGTGAGGGTGTATTCCTATCAGGAAAAACCCCGGCATCTATTTCAATGGCAGCCCCATAACACTTCTTCCAAATTCACCCCATGAATTAAGACCATTTCAATTCTGTCTTCAACAAAAAATACTCCATTTTTATTATGGTAATATTATCTACTGAATTGACCTGAAAAATAAACTTTTTTAAACTGAAGAATTTTAACTAGTTCTATTAAGTAGAAAATAATCTCTTAAATCTGAGTATAACGAAGTTTTAATATCATTATAAACACTTATTTTCATTGTTGTGACTTTTCGATTTAATGATTATTTATTTAATCATTATTATTTGATAATTAAGTTAAATAATTGTTAAAAATAATTATTAAGATTTTTTGAGATCTAATTGATTCATTTATTTTGTTTATTTGATGTCGTATAAAAAATAGTTCTTGTGAAAGTTGTTCAGTTTTTATTGTAGAATATGGTGACGTAAAGAAAAATATAGGATTCTATTTAAAAAACACAACTTGACCTTAAAATACCCTTGAAAGCTTGTTCTAGGTCGAACAACGATTGGGTAGTTTAGTTTCCCCCTGATATAAATAAACTTTTATTTAAAACTTTTTTTCATATAATGCACTGTTTTTGAGTTATAAGACTCTCTCAAGATAAAAAAACTTACCAGGTATAGGTGTATATACATATTTATATTCGTTAAATATATATGTTTATTTGCATCGAACAGAGGACAACCACATTGATTTCTCTTTATGAATTAACAATTCTGCTATTCATCAAATTTTTTTTATTTATAGTACCTATTTGCAATTATTTCATTAAATAATTTTTTTAATAATTTTCAAATTGTTTTCGAAAAACTAGTTTAGTTAAGAACAATAAACTTTTACTATAAAAATTAATATTTTATTTTCTCTATTTATATGAAAGAGAAAAAAAGAAAACTTTCTTAAAAATTTAATTATCTTTTCTAAAATTAAAATTTATTAATATATTTTTGTTCTTTCTTTGCTTAGCAGCGAATATCAGTAATTCTTACGAAACCTGGGTGGTTTGCTTGCGAGTTCGATCGCATTATGTGGGATTTACTTGGCCGAGATAAGCTATGTCCTCAAAACAACACGTATCAACCTCCGTTTAAGAAGAAACAAGATTGAAGTACCTCATCACATCTCGCATCGAAATTCTCGCAAAAATGCCAAATTAAAGGAAGACAGGACATAAGAACTCAAATAGATTCTAAAAAACCTAAAAATGTAAAGATTAAACATTTCCTCTTAATTCAAATTTAGAAAATGTATTACACATCTGTGAGATTAAATCAAATATAAATATATACATAAACACATGGGAGGAATTGGTTTATAATTGACCATCGCATCCGGGTTTTATTATTCAGTTTTGTGGATGGAGGCTATTAGTTTAATAAATAAATACTATAATTCTTAAAAAAAGGGGTTAAAAGATATATAAGTAATTTGGGAAAGTAAGGGAGAGATTATACGCAGAAATATTCATGGCCAATTATATATCAATACCCCTTGTAACTACATATATACACATTTTAAAATGTAAACTTGTTGATGCTATTATTTTAATAAATAAAAATAATTCTTAAAAAATTCATCAGTGGTAACGTTTATTAAGCGATTATCTACTCTTATTAAATGAGCAAAAATTGTATATTTATTTATATATATATTTGTATCTTGGTTCTATTTTGAAAACCGAGAGTCACCGATTTTGATGAAATTCACGGGTTAGGGGGTTTTGGAGTTGACAATTCGATCTGTCACGGTCTCATCTTCGACAAAATTGTTTTTGATGGGTTTTTTCTTAATCAAATTAATTATTCTCAGGTAGACAAATGCCAATCTGATCTTAGGGATTTAAAAAGGGTTCCTCTTTTCTTTTGTACCCAGGCAGACAATGGGTTAGTTTAAAACTTTGGTCTCAAAGGCCTTGAAGAACTTTGTGATTGTGGTGTGTTGTTGTCAAGCTAAACCCGATCAAATCTCGGTCTTCCATGTATATATATATACGTAAGTATTTGTATTTTTTTTTTTTTTTAACGGCTCTAACGATTTTGATGAAACAAACTCTATTTACAAGTTTTAAGGATGAGAAAGCGATCTTGATGCGGAGCGGGGGTGGATGTGGGGGGTACAGAAGTGGGGGGCAGTGGAGGGGGATCCGGGGGTAGGGCGAGGTTTCGGGGGGGGGGGGGTCGAGCAGGGTGGAGGTGGGGGGTACAGTGGTCGAATACTATAGAGATATATTTGTATTTTTTTAATTTGAAAACGGCTCTCAAATAAAAATCGACCTTTTTATCAGAATTTTAAATTAAAAATAATATTAAAATAAAGATTTTAACTGCAGGAAGAAGTTACCGAGCATCGCTCGGTGCCTCCAGGTACTTATAAATTATAACAGACGAAGAAGTATTGAATTATTTTTCAATTTTTATATGTACATTAACAATTGTAATAAACTATTAGTATTGGGTTTTAAAATAAATTTAATCAAATGAAATTAAAAAAAACACTTGTTTGTTTGTTTATTTATGTTTTTATCGTGACAATAGTTTAAAATTTCAAGAAAACCATTCGAAATAAGCTGACGTGTTCTGATGTGGCCATCCACTTGACTTTACCATACAGCCTGGCCCCTAAAATTATTTATAATCATGTATGGGAAGGGGGGTGTTAGTTTTTGCATTTTTATACTTCTGGGATCCCACTGATTATGTATACAAGATTTGGTTGAGTTTGGTAAATGGCCAAGATTTTTATTTTTTGACCCTACACCCCCTCGCCCCATTTTGGGCGGTTAGTTTTTGCATTTTTAGACTTCTGGGGTCCCACTGATTATGTATACAAAATTTGGTTGAGTTTGCTCAAATGGGATAGATTTGTAATTTTAACCCCTCCACCCCCTTAATTTTGGGTCGATATGCACCAAAATCTAATCAGCTCTTAATCTCAATGAACCAAAACTACCTGTGAAATTTGGTTTCGATACTCAAACTAGTTTTTGAGCTAGCTCGTCCACAAAAATTTGGCAACACACAGACTAACTAACTAACAGACAACCAGACAGACTAACAGACATTTTAACAAAACAATTATTATCTCAAAAAATATAATTTTTTCGATGTTCACTTATTAGAGCTTTTTTGAAGAGCGAAATGCCATGGTTTCGCTCAATTTTTTTAATCAAAATAGTTTGAGCCGTTTTTGAGATATTTCGAAAAAAAGAAGGAAAAAAAACACTTTTTTCATTCACGATTACAATACTTGACCATACCCTGTATGGTAAAGTAAAAAGATTTTTAAACGGCTAGTTTGAAAGCTATAGGTAGGGGTGGCCACTGACCTGAACTTTGGGAGCCGCAAATTTATAAAATTGTTTCAAAGCGAGCCACATTGTTTGGAGATTAATTAATGGCTTATTAAAAAAAACACATTTTTTGTTTTAGAAAATATAAATGAAGTAACATTTATTTTTTGCTCTTACTTAAAAATTTTTTTGGTGTGTGCTTAAGACCACACGACAGAAGTGATAACTTATATGGCATTTATAATTCTACGTATTAGATATCAATGGCTCTGGGAAGACTGTTGACTGAATTTGTAATATAATATATTATTATTAATTTATGAAGTGGTTAAAATAAGTGACGTGCAGATTTTATTTATTTCTTTTTTATTTATGAACTCCCGCTATCGTTTCGGCTATTGGTTGTAGCCATCTTCAGACCGGGAATTTATCAATATTTATATAAAAAAAATTTTTGGATACACCAGTCATCAGATAAAACTATATACAAGAAATATACATATGATATATACAAAACTATATACAGGGTGTTCGCCAAAAGGCCAAAAGATCTAATACTTTTAAGACTATTATTGCCTTTTTCGTTTAAGATGAAATTCCAAAGTAAACGAAAAAAGACAATAACAGTCTTAAAAGTATTAGATCTTTTGGTCTTTTGGCAAACACCCTGTATATAGTTTTGTATATATCATATGAACTTTTCTTGTATATAGTTTTATCTGATGACTGGTGCATTCAAATTTTTTTTTTTTATATAAATATTAACAAATTCTGGCTCTGAAGATATCCACAACCAATAGCCGAAACGTTAGCGGGTGTTCATAAATAAAAAAGAATTAAATAAAAGCTGCATTTCTCTGATTTTAACCCTTTCATAAATTACAGCTAACTAAACTACAGCTATAAAGAATTCCTAAAAGATATTATAATTACATGCTTTATATTAGCTTCACCGGTATGTATGTATGTATGTATTTATTTTTCTATGAATGTATCAATGTGACTTTTGTTAAATTCCGCAAACATTTCTCTATAAAAATGATAGTTTACCTTTAAATGAAATTATTTAAAAATAATAAAAAATAAATACATTTCATTCTGTTAAATTCCTCAAACTTTTCTCTATAGAAATAATTACAACTAATAAAAAATAAAATGAGCGTGACTGTCAAGCGAGTTCAGTGCTTTTTCCCCCATCCCGAAAGTGCCCAACGTGCCTAAAGAAGTTTTCACTTGAATAAAAGTTGGGGAGGCGCGGAATTTTTTGTTTCCAGGGAGGCGTAGTAGTATAAAGTTTGGAAACTGCTGACCTAGATTAAATATTTTTTCAATGAGATAACAATTAATTCTAAAGTCAATACATCGTGCATTCTGGTTAGTTTATCTAATTAAAAATATGCATTCTAAGCGGTTTCAGTCGAAAGTTTGTCAATCACCGAAAAATAAAACCAGTAAGAGAAGAAAAGCTGTTGATTAAAAGATAGGATAGAGATGAAGGGTCAAGGCAAATAAATTAAACTAAAAAAATTAATTACGAGTTGAAATTTTAGTAAAATTAATTATAATTATTTATTGATCACGAATAAATAATATTACAATAGAAACTACGACGTTTCGATCGACTTGCGTCGTTCTTAAGTATGAGCATGAGCATTGAGCACCCACTCCGATTTTAAGTTAACTCAAAAACTGAAAAAATTAATGTTTATTTGAAAAATATTTGTTTTTGATTTCATTGAACATATATTACAAAATTATAGAAAAGATTTCTAGGATTTTATATATCTATATACTATATATAAAATTAAGGTTTTGTCTGTACATTGCTCCAAATCACGCCAAATTTTGGTTGCACACGTTTCAAGCAAAGTTATGAACGAAAACACCCTGAACAAAATTCCAGTCTGTATGACTGCATGTTTGTCTGTATGTCTGTATGTATGTCTGTGTTTCCATGGTTTCCGAAAAGTTGCTCACGATTCACGTAAAAACCGCTGAAGGAGTTATTATGAAATTTCATATTTACATCAGATGTCTTCTAACTTCAGTTTATAGCTATATAATGTTTTGATATTTTGACCACAAAAGGAAGTTGGGGGGGGGGGGCGGGGGCGAACGAATGAAAATTATTAAACAACTCCTAAACTATTAACTCTACGGCAAATTTTATTATGAGCAAAGTTGTAGAGGATGTGATTTCTGACAATATTTGTTTAAAAAAATTCCACCAAAAAACCACCCAAAAAAGGAGGAGGGGGGTCAAAATATGAAAATTCTTGCTCTTGGACCAAACTCAACCAAATTTTGTATATATAATCTATGGGTCACTAGAAGGCTAGAAATGCAAAAACTGGGTTGGGGTGCTGGGTGGGCTTCGGGGGGTGTAGTGGGTGGGAGTGAGGTGTGAGGGTAGGGTTCATGGGTTGGGGGCCCACGGGTCGTAGCAAGAGGTCCGCCGAAGGCGGGCCTTGCTGCTAGTATATATATAAATTACAATAAAAAATATTATTTTAAAAAGCCAACAGAATAGTTTCATTATGTTGTTAAATATATAAACAATTTACACAAATTACTACTCTATAACCATTTACAATTGGATTTTGAACTTTAAATTATACACTCCTCTTGTCATATTTTAGCTTTCTAGCTTAAACTGTTAAAATTATTGCATAATCAGTAGGGCTCGGATTTCGCCCTATTTCCTTTTTTTATTTATGGCTTAAAATTTAGGCCAATATGTTATCTATCCGTTTAATGAAATTCCGAATAAAATAATAGGCATTTGTTAGTGTCTATAAAGTCTATTTTGCCCTATTCTGGGTGCTTATTTAATCTATAAATGCCTTTTTAGTGCCTTTTTTAATTAAAATTGGTAATTTCCATATTTTACGCTCTATCCATTTTCTAAATGTAAAAGTTTTTTGAATTATTAAGAAAATATTCCGAAAAATTATTTATCGAGTTGCTAGGCAGCTGCAGGGTCGACTAGGACATCCAAAAATCGAAAAGTGGACCATATTTGATAGGTTTTTCCGAACTTGAAGGAACAAATAGTTCAACAATTACTAGAGCAATTCCCAAAGTATTACTTAAGTTTCAATTTCCTTGTCTCCTAAAAATATTATGTTTTGTCCTTTTTTTAATGGGAATATGCATTATACAGGGTGGCGCATAAAGATCTCCCACATTTTGAGGAGGTATAAAAAATGAAAAAATTTAACTAGAAAAAACTGAATATGTTTTTGAAAAGAACATAAAATAATTTTTTATAGTGTTTTAAACATTGAATCAGACAAAAAAAGGGGTGGGGGGAAGGGGGTCAACAATGAGAATTCTAGCTCTTTCGAGGGCACTGTACCTACAGATATCCTGTGGCCTGCAGAAAATAATGATGAAAATTTTTTGGTATTACTGACAGACCGCTTAATACTCAATATTTTACTTTTATTTTCAAGTCCCGCTTTGTTCTTAAAATGCCTTTATAAGTGCCTATTTTAGTTATTTTTAGTGCTTAATAGATGCCTGCCTATTTTAAAGATTTTTAGTACCTATAAATCCGAGCCCTAATAATCGGTAAAAATTTTATATTTTCGTACAATATCATCTTTTATATATTACGAAAATTTCAACTTCTTAAATTTATTTTCTCACTTATTGACTAACAATAAACTTAAAAGTTTGAGCAAGTCTCAAATACAGTGACGAAACTTACTATATTTTTGTTTTGATATTTCTTGAAGATCTAGTACCCAAGTCAATTTTAAGTTAACTCAAAAACTCAAAAAATTAATGTTTATTTGAAAGATATTTGTTTTTTATTTTATTGAACATATAACTTATTATTACAAAATTATAAAAAAGATTTCTAGTATTTATTATTTTTTTTATATATAAATTACAATACAAAATGATATTGATGAGAATACATATAATTTTTATTGTTATACAAATATAAACACAAGTCAATTATTATACTTTTCGAAATAAACGCAGTTCTCCTAGTGGAAAAAACGGAAAAATTATAAAAGGCAAAATATAAAACATATGACGTATTATTTGACTTAATGAGAAATTTTTTTCAGTTAGTTTTGTAAATTTAATACACTATTAAAAACTCGATCAAATTATTCTAAATTATATTCGAATAAAGAATATACTATGCTATTTACTTATTCCATTATCATTATAGTTATTTGATAGACGAGAAGAGTAGAAATTGGAAAGATTAGGGATTTTATTTATTTATTATTTGTTAATTTAATTATTTTTTCTTTTTAAATAACTTATAAAAATATTTTACCCAACAATGTCATTTGAAAATTAAATGGTGAAAACTGAAAACATTATTAAAATTATTACACATCTCTGCCTCAAGTTTCTCATTACTTGTTGAATAATTTTAATTAAATTTCTTCACGAATATTTATTTGCATTAAGCTCTTTTCTGAATACCTTCGTAAAGTTCTTACTTTTTGTTTTGTCAGAATTTAAAATTTACGAAATTAAAAATTGATTTCTATTTAATGAAAAATGAGATTAGTTAAAGTCGTATGATTTCACACACCCGTTTATTTTTCAAAGTATCCGAAAAAATGCTTAATGCTACTAAATCGTGGATGAATTTAAATCAGAATGATGAAAATGTATGTGAGTCCGAAACGTCAACATTTTCAAAATAATATAGATGAATGTAATTAATTAAATAAATCAAAATTGAGTTTTAATTTTACCTTTTTGAATTTTTCCATTTTGTATAATGTATACATACATGATTATTATTATTATTATAAATTGGAATATAAAATTAAATATTTTAGAAAATAAAGGTAAATTTCAGGATGTAAAAAAGAAACTGGAATTGTCAATATATTGAAGAAGAATCGAATGATTAACTTCCGATTATCTTTGATAATATCTGCCTCTACGATTAGTCTTTTTCAATCTTTTGCCTCTTTTAAGTACTTCTTCATTGATTTCATACGTTTCGACAAATAATTCTCTTTCAATTATCTCCAATATAGTAAAGTAGAAATCGCCAGGATATTTATTCACATCAATTTCAATATCGTTCAAATATTTATTGGCATCTCGGAGCTAAATAAAGAAAAAAACATTATACTATTAAAGAACGGTTTCATGAACTAATTAAAGTCCTGTTAAGATACTAAATACTAATGGATAATTTTTGTTAACATGTACTTTCATTATCTATCTATTTACTGAATGAGACAATAAAATAGTGTGTCTTCTGCTGGAATTATAAATTTTATTTATTTATAACGAGACTATAGTTTCGAGGGCTTTGCCCTCTTCATTAGTCTATTACAATTGATTCACAGTAATTAATGTATGAATGGAAGGTTAAAATTTTCACGTGGCTGAGTTAAGAATTGTCATTTATACTTGTTTTATTTTTTAGCTGTAGGTGGCGTTAATGAGGTTTTTATTTGCCCGTCTATTTTTAAGATAAGGCTTTCGGAATTTCTGTTTTTCGATTTAAGAATTGTTTTGGTGAATTATTATATGATTTTAAAATTTCTAACGATTGAATCGAATAATAAAATATAACATTTGAGTAAACAGACCATTTCGGCCTGGAATATTTTTACACACTTTGTATTAGCTTCACCTGTATGTATGTATGTATCTATCTAAGTGACTTTTGTTGTGTTAAGGTAGTTGTTTCACCATATGGGTTTTCTTAGGATTTTTTTTTGAAATTTAGACAGATTATTATTTAAATAGTTCTGCATCGATTGGTGCCAAAACGAAAAATGATGAGCTGAAATAGTTCCGGAGATTTTTTTTTTTTTTTTTTTTTTAATGCAATCGAATGCGAAGGGGTGCACCAGTAAAGATGTAGCCCCTATGGATCTCGAAAGACCCTTGCATTACCGAAGAGAAGGGAGAGTTGTTTTAAGTGAGAGGGTGTAGACGTAGGTGTCTATGCACCCTGGTTTTGAAGGTTTGAAGATCATAGGTGCTGGGAAGATAGAGGCTGGGAGAGAGTTCCAGTTCCTTGAAGTCATGGGGATATATGAATTCGCGAATGAAGTGGTCCGGCACTTTTCTAATTTGACCGCGAAAGAGTGTTGGGAGTCGGCAAAACGTGTGCTGCGTGCAAAGCATGCTTTGGGGGGAATTATTGATTTTATCTCATCAGAGCACCTGCCGTGATAGTATCTATAGAAAAGGGAAAGGGCGGAGACATCTCTTCGATGAGCCAGCGAGTCGAGGGAGTCGGTGAGGGTAGAATCGTCAATTAGCCTGACGGCTCGTTTCTGAATTGCATCAAGGGTAGCAAGAGAATATTTTGAGGCTCCTCTCCACAGATGAGAGCCGTATTCGAGACTGAGGGGCGGATTTGGGCCTTGTAGATGGTGAGAAGTTGTGGGGGTTTGTAAAATCGCTTGGACCTGAATAAGAAGCCAATCTTCCTTGCTGCAGATTTCGCCACAGAGGAGATGTGTTCATTCCAAGACAGGTCAGATGCGACAGAGACGCCCAACATGGATAGGCTGTCACACATTTTCAGGGTATTCGAATCGAAGTGAATATCAGGGAAATCTCTATTTTCGCGCCTAGAAATTAGACAACATTGAGTCTTGTTTGAATTGAAGTTAACTAAATTTTGAGAGCCCCATTTATTCAGTTTGTCTAGGTCGAGAGTAATTGAGGAGGCAATATTGATTCGATTATTCGGGAGAGAGGGTTTGCCGTGTAGAGTGCTATCGTCGGCGTAACAATGAGTGGGGTTTGCCGTTTGATCAATAAGGTCGTTTATATAAATAAGGAAGAGTGTGGAGGAGATTACAGAGCCTTGGGGAACACCAGAGTTTGTGGAGAACGATTCAGAAGATGTTCCATCCACCACAACTTTTATACTTCGGTTTGTCAGAAAGCTTTCAATCCATTTGCGAAGTGTTGGTGTGAATCCAAAGGCTGGTAGTTTGGCAAGAAGATTTTTGTGCCAAACCTGGTCAAAAGCTTTTGGAGATATCAAGGGCTACAAAGCGAGGGTTTCTTTTCCGGCCTCTAGAGTATTGTTCAAGGATGTGGAGTGACATAGGTTAAGATGTCGCCTGTGGAACGATTTTTGTCTGAATCCATATTGCCTGTCGTGAATTAATTTATTGTTTTCTAAGTGATGAAGTTGACGTGTTGGTTTATGACTAATTCCATTGATTTGGAAAGAACAGAGGTGATCGAGATGGGCCTGTAATTATAGAGATTTGTGATGTGTCTCCTTTTTTAGGAATAGGTGTTACTCTTGGCACATTTTCCAGCTTTTGGGGGAATATGCCCGACTCGTGCGAGAGTTGGAGTAGCTTCGGATCGAGATAGGGGCAAGTTCAGGGGCGCATTTTTTAATGAGAATTGGTGGGATGTTATCCCGGGCCTGCGGCGGATTTGGGAATTTAATTCCTTAGTGGCTTTTATGATTATTTGGGGCACACGAAAATTATTTTGCCCATGAGGTTGGTTTGGGGGGTATAAGTGGGCGGGTTAAGCCCTTTTGTCATCTAAAGTGGAGTTAGTTGCGAAATAGGATGCTAGTGATTCGGCTTTTTCAGCGGGGGTCGTGGCTACTGAACCATTTGGGTGAAGAGGGGCGGAAGTGAGGGGGACGCGAAATTTCTATTTATTGCCTTGTGTAACGAGAAAAAGGCCCGTTTTCCATTGGGGCAAGATGCGAGACGGTCGGCTATCCTCTGGTCGAATGATTTCTTTGCCTCAGAGATGATTTTTTTGCATGAGCTTCGCGACTTGGTAAATGCAACTCGGTCACATTCTAGCTGTGAAAGTTGCCGCTTCTGAAAAGATTTGTTTTTTTCACGGACGGAATCTGCGCATTGTCTACCAAACCAAGGCTTAGAATCCTTGTTCCCTTTAATCAATTTTGAGGGGATATAGGTTTCTAAGCCTATTTAGCTCTTGCCTCGTTAAGGGCGTCTGCGAATTCTTGAAGCGTTTTTAAAGAAGAGATATTAAATTCAAAGATATGGTTTTTCAGAATCTTATACATTGCACTATACGGGATATCGGAAAGTTTACATACATATTTAATTATAATTAAGAAACTCTTCTTACCATTCTTATAAAAAACTAAACCAACATTAAACGATAACTAATACATTTTTTAAGAAAATGTTAATTCAATGTTACAACACAGTTTCTGAGATAATAATAAATAAATAATGAAAAATTTATCATGAAAAATGTACTCTAAAAACAATCTGACAGCAGCGCATTTATTTAACCAAAAAGTGGGTTAACTTTAGTACTTTTTTTTACTTTTTTCGATTCAGCCATAGTCGCAACAGCTTTCAATCGATTATTAAGAACTTTTTGTTTTATACATCTCCCTTTATAACGTAATTTATCTGAAATTTCTATGATAAAATATATACAAGCTCGGACAGTGTTGTCAGATTTGTCAAACGAGCACCGGATTACCTAGTTAGTGGTACATAAACAGCAAAAAGTTTTGGTGCTTATGAATTATGAATCGTTATTGTCTGTACTATTTACTCTAGCATTAACTTTTTGCTAGTATCGTCGCGAAACAACTACCTTAAATTCCACAAACATTTCTCTATAAAAATAAATTTTTACCTAATCAATTTAAATGAAATTATTATTATGGACGAAATTGTTTGGAATGGGGGAGAGGAGATTAACCAATCGACTTGATTGGGGAATAATGGAATTGAAATAATTATCGGAAAAGAGGTTTTTTTTTATCTAATTAGATTTTTCCTCTTATTAAAAACAAGGACTAAAGATAAATAAGGACACTCGATGGTTGTCCGCCTCGGTGGCGTAATGGTCCGGAATCAGCAGACTAGCAATACGTGAGGTCTACGGGTTCGATTCATGGCTATACCCAGACAATTGGTTGTAAGTATAGAATTTAGTAAAAAAAAATAAATAGGAGATGAAATTTAACCGAATTTATCGCGACGGAGTTTTTACCATGGTGGAGAGGCCCTAACAATCGACTTGTAAATTGGGGAATAATGGAATTGTATCTAAGTTATCGGAAATTGGCCCGTGATCCGGCTTCTTTTCCTTCGCTCTGTTCTTTTCACGATTGAGGGGCCAGCCCATACAGGCCTTTAGGGGATCCAACTTCTGGGCATCTCCTTCTATCAAGATCATTAAAAGGACACTCAAAGATGGTGGAGAAGTAATCTCCGGAATCGAAGCAAAAATACAATGTATACATTAATTAATGTAAAATAATTGGTTTAATAAAATTTATAAAAAAAATGAAATTATTATGCATGTAAAATAATTGGTTCAATAAATTTATTATTATTAAAAAAAATGAAATTATATAAAAATAGAAACATTTCATTCTGTTAAATTCCGAAAACTTTTCAATATAAAAATAATTAAGACTAAAAAGTAAAAACTAAATTATAATTTAAAAAACTAAAAAACACGCTTTTTGTCAGTAATTCTCTAAAAAGTACAAAATAATGTGAATAAACTAATAAACATAAAGTCAAAAAGCGTGGAGCGCAGAAGAATGTAGTTTTGATTAATTTCGACAAAGTGCGCCGCGTTTTTTGACTTTATGGCTATTAGTTTATTACATTATTTTGTACTTTTTAGAGAATTACTGACAAAATCGTGTTTTTTAGTTTTTTTAAATTATATTTATTTTATTAGATTTTAATATTACTCTAACTGTTACTATTACCTATTAATTAAACGGCATGTGCTGTGCACAATTCACGTCCGATTTATTGTTTTTAATTACTTACATTAAATGGGCCATCCAAAACTTCATAGCAATATCTCTGTAATAGTTCCAAAACGAAATGTCTTGATGCTCCACGTTCACTAAGTCGAATTCTCTTGCTTTTTTGTGCACTTGTATCCACTGGTAAACATAGTTTCGTGCTGTAACGGGCTTGTCAAATTTATCGGTGTATAATACGTGGAGATTTTCAAAAATATAATTTGCAAGCACCTTTTGATTCGGAGTAGGCATAGCAAGGCCGTGAAGACAAAAGCTGACAATGAATGATGATAGCAAGGCTTCTATTTTGCTATTAGTTTGCTTTCAGAGTTCTTTAATCTTTTCTTATAAATGCTTATTACCAAAAAGTAAATTCAAATAGTTCAGTACCACCAACAAAAATAAATATTCCCTATAATTTCTCCATTTTCAAAATAATATTAATTTAATTTTCCAGAATAAATCCAATTTGGAAAAGATTAAAATTCAGGTAGCCCTTCTATACTGAAAAAACAATTTCTTTATAGTTAATATATTGATTGAGTTAGCATTTTAAATGAGCTCTTATTTATTCCAAAGATATTTTATTAATAATCAAGATATATCGAAATCATTCCAAATATGAGCAAATTTTTAGGTATTTAATCCAAATATATTGTATACTTGAATGATTTATTTTATTCTATTAGATATCTCATAATATCAAATGAATATCTTGTTTACTTCTAGTGAAACCTCTTATTAAATCTAAACGAATTTTTTTCTGATTTTTTGCAAAAAGTGATATCTTAATAATTAAGATATTTAAAAAAAAAATAACAAAAATTTTGTCTACATTATTAATTGTTTTTTTTTTTTTTTTTTTTTAATTTTAAAACCCACTATAAGATTAGAAGAAATATTAATATATATTAAAGTTAGATTACCGTGTATCTTAAACCAAATATAATAATTCAAATTTTTATCTAATTAATTCAACCAAATGAATAATTAAAATAAATATTTATATAATTTCGAGTCATTTTTGACCCCCCTGCAGCTCGGAACCAATTTGAGATACAAAGCTGAAATTATACACTTGTAATTATGTAATCCATCTTGAGGAGAGTACCAAATTTCAATAATATAGCTTAAATGAATTCAGAGATATTGACCTGAGAAAATAGCTAATTTTCGCACTCACTCTCTCAATGACAGGTCATCAAAACCTATAGGGTACTACCAATCATTCCAGCATCATGAAATTTCGCCTTCTAGTAGAGTTTGTGACACAAACAAAGGAAAACTTCCAAAAATCCAAACTTTCTATCTTTCAATCCCTTCAAAATGTGGAGAGGGTCAAAAATGAAAATTCTAGCCCGTTGGACTAAACTCAACCAAATTTTGTATACATATTTTGTGGACTCCCAAAACGCTAGAAATGCAAAAACAAACCACCCTAAATGGAGGGGGGATAAAAATTCTAGCCCTTTGGACCAATGGGTTTCCTCATAGCTTACAGAAAGCAGAGAAATCTCAGCCAAAACATTATGTGAAAAAACAGGCCAAGTTCGCAAGAGTAGTGAAATCTAGTGTGCAGCCAAGTTAAATTCGCCAAGAATAATTAAGTAGAGAAAATAGTAGATCTCTCAACTTAAATATTCTTGGCGAATTTAACTTGGTTAAACACTAGATTTCACTACTTTGAGAACGAGCCTGTTTTCGCATAATGTTTTGGTTGGGATTAAATCTATCGAAACAACACTTTTTCACAGTACCTATATATCTAACGGATCTAGCCAAGTCATTTGGTTAACTAGTTCACTATCGAAAGGAAATCGCGGTTTTATTTGTGTGCATAATTTAATATAAAAACTATTTAAAATTATAAATTAAAAAACATTAGTGTTCAATTACAATTAATTATAAATCATAAATTAATTTAATTTTTTATTATTATTTTTAAATTTAATTATTATACTTTTTAAAATCAATATTATTCAAGAGGTTCAAGAGCCACATGCTGCTCGCGAGTCACGTTGTGGCCACCCCTGCTATAGGTAATCAGTTCTTTGCATTTAAAATACAAAACATTTTGGGATATGAACGAACTTTCTACGATTACGTTCTTCTTATTATGGAACTTCGCATTTAAAATACAAAACATTTTGGGACATGAACGAACTTTATACGATTACGTTCTTCTTATTATTGAACTTCGCATTTAAAATACAAAATATTTTGGGATATGAACGAACTTTCTACGACTATGTTCTTCTTATTATGGAAATCGGAATCCAAACAGGTAAAGACATACACAGAAAAAATCATGCTTGAAAATTATATTTTTGCACGTTTCGGACTTTTTAAAACATAATGAGAAAAAAAAATGGCTGAGAAAAGTTGGGCATCCAGGAAGCAGTTGTACAGAAAAATCTAAAATGTTAAGTATGGCATCTATTACGATTGTTTTCTAGTAATCGTAATAAAAATAGAAAGATGAAACGGGTTATTTGAAAAACGTAATTGTCTTAAGGTACAATACCAATACCTGTTGTAAATGAAAGTCGTTTAGTGTAATAGTACCTTAATGAGTTGAGTTTTTTGCTCATTGTTAGATTAGAAAACACAGTAGTAGACCAAAAAGAAAAATACATATAATGTATTTAAATCTGGGGTGTCCAATCTATTGGCTTAAACGGACTTCAATTGAATAAAAAACAAGTGCCTCGGGCCGCATATAAAATATACTAATTTTATTGATATTTTTCAATAAAAAAAAGATAGTTAAAAATGTACAATAATGTAATCCACCATGATAAAGAAACAAAAATAACTCTTTTCCATCAGAATATTGTTTTTAAATCATTTAGCAGTTCAACAATTTTAATTACTCACTATAATAAATATTTTAGAAAAATGTAAATATCAAATGAAGAATGATTTTTAAATATTCGAAACTTCATTATTTTTTTACAAGAAAGCTGAACCTATAAACTTTGTTTTTAGAAAATTTTATTCTTGAAAATAGCTTTACGTAGGTACCTATATATAAATTCATATTTCCGAAAAGTGAATAAGTATTTGTTTCTGGTTAGATAATTTTCATAAAATCTTAATAAAGAGACATTATTAAATTTTTCTTACAGCTCCATACATTCATTCAGAAAGTTTGCAGGTAAAATATGTATATCTAATAACAATGGAGTCAAAACATGCCAAAATTATTATTATTTTTACGAAAATCTTGATATGTTTTTTCAGAATAAAAAATTGAAAATGTGCCCTTTTATTCTTCGAAAACTTTTGAGATGATTTTCCAATTTCTTCTAAATTTAGAAAAAAAATATATATATCAAGTATTATTATATAATAAAATTAGAAAATTGAATTAATTAGATAACCGGTTCAGTAAATTGTTAATTAATTAATAAGAGGTATTGAAAATGGAATGGTAGAACCTAATGCTGAATTGATGTCAAGATATTTTAAAATTTTTGGCCATTAGTGTCAATTATTGCTTAAGACATCGAAGGAATCAAGTAAAAATCAAAACTGATTTCCATCTAATACTGAAAAATAAACATTACATTAATGTTTTCAAAAGAGTATAGATAATATCTTGCAACCACCGTTATAATATAAGATCATAGTCAGGACTCTAAACAGATTTTTCAGAGTTTTTTTTTCAATTTTTATTTTGGAGAAAAATGTTTAAAAGATTGTAGAAGACTGTAAAATCTGTTTATAGTCCTATGATCTAATAAAAGGTTTAGCAGGGGTGAAAGAGCATATTCAAATCGGGGTCGGAGATAGGTATGGATCTATAGGGATGGAAATTTGTGAAGGTCTGATTTATCCTGATACGATTTGACGTTATGATTTCCTTTTTGGATGATGGTAGATTAGAGATAAACCAAGGTGGACCAAAATTTAACTTCAGCTTAAATAAAGCCAGACCTTTAGATCGTGGAGTTTCATACTAAATGTTTATCCGTTTGTGATAAAAACTCTGTTTAAATAAATTTATAGCATCCAATGAAGAGAGCTGTTCTTCTAAAAAGGCCTTCAACACACATTACCTGCTCTTTAGATATTTAGTTAATTAATTATTTTATTTTTATCATTATTAGCTTATAGTCCTATGATCTAATAATTAACAAAAAATTTAATTATTTAATTTAGTAAAATAATCAGTCAGTTTCGAGTTAAGTAAGTTAAGTCGGTAATTTATTGTGCGAAATGAAAATTTTTTCAAATTCAGACATGGTGGAGAGATGCATTTAATTTATTTTCTAATGTTCTTAAAACTTATTATTATTTTTTTCTTTTTAATATGGTGGAAAATAAAATAATATATAAAGTTGAAGCAAAAATTCGACTGTAGATAACATGGAAATTGCTCTTTTATGAAAATAAGTTAATATTTGTTGATTTCGATGAATGGAATACAATCCTGAAGTATTAAAATGACAAATATATTAGTTAAACCGTGTTAATAGTACCTACAGATTATATTGAATACTTTTTATAAAATGATGAAAAAACTTAAAATTATAGAGCGCATTTTCTTCACGTCTTTTATGTCATACATGAAAAATCTTCAATTTTTATTTCATTATTAATGCATTGAATCCTAAAATATTTCAATGTTTAGTCAAGTGCCTGTCTGTTTACATACTAAGGACGGCCTAATCGACCTCTTCTCGATTGTTTTCTGGAAAGCACTCAGTCGCAAATTCATTCTATTTAATGAATTCCATTAAGGGATGCACATGAATTGATCTTCTTCTAATGAATCACAGGAGAAAAATAGCCCAATTTTTATCATTATTAGCCAAAGCCAAGTTAAATAAATTAAATGACTGATGTGAATCTGCATCCCTCGATTGACTTGAATTAACATTTGTCAATTAAAACTAAATCGTTTCAGATGTTAATTTCTAGTCGGTTATTAGAATGAAAAAACCGTTCATTCATTGAAGCGCAATTAATCGAATTTGAAATGCAATCTTTCAGAATCGATTATTGCACGTGAAGCAAAACAACGGACAGCACCGACCAGAAAAGAAGGTCAAGCTCAAATAGAGGAGGATGGATTTGGATATTTTCCCTAAAGCCCTAACCAATATAATATATATATATATATATATATATATATATATATGTATCTAATGAAATGAGTCGAAAAGTCACCTGACTTATAGGATTTAGATTCTCCCAGGCTCTTTCAAGAGAAAATCTTTTGAAAACGCCTTGTCAAGTTGACCTACTTTCTAAATAATTGAGAAAACTTATAAAAATTCACAGCTTATAGAAATTTTATTTCGATTTTGAAACAAAAAAAATTGTTTTAAAGGCATAAGAAATTAGAACATTTAAATGGGATTTGTTTTCGATTCTTCTTAAAGTCTTTATTTGATAAAAATTAAAATGATTTATTTTATATTATATAAATCACAAAAAAATAAACTGCAATGAATCGTTGCTAGAATCTATCCAAAGTGATTTGAAATATTAATAAACTTTTTTTATTATTAATAAGATATCACTGGCTATTTGAACTCCATGTTGACTTAAAATCAGAAATAAGGATCGATTATTATCTAATACTAGAGAAATATCCTTATTACATTCCATTTTTGATGTTTTGACCATGAGCTAAAACAATCAAATAAATAAATTGTAAAGAGTTGGACAAGACTTTAAATTAAATTAAATACAAGTTTTGATTAAATATGCCATACTTTTCGTTGCTGTTTTGCAACTTCCTCAGTGGCTCATTTATCTCTTTAATTATTAATCATGGACACGTATAATGAAATATTAAATTGTAAAGAATTAAAAAAAAGTAACTATCTCTTTAACCAATTTTGATGAAATTTAATATCCTAATTAAGTACCTTGGGGACCACAAAAGAGGTTAAATAAAATTTTTAGTAAAATTATATTTAAAAGTACTTTACTCTAGAGTAAGATAGTACTCTTTTTTTAAATTCTTTATTTTAAATTCATTAAAATTTATTCATTTTATCGGTTTATTATAGCTCATTTAATTAACCTTCCTTAAGTAAGAGTGGATAGGCTTGTCTCTGTGAAATGCTAAAAATTTGGGAGGAAATTTTATAAGTAACCATAGCAACAGCGTTGTTTTCATATCCGTTACCTTTGCTGAAGACATAGAGGAATCGACTTAAAATCAAAAATAGCGATTGATTCTCATCTTTTACTTGAGGAATAACCATTCTACATTGGATTTTTGACGTTTCTGTTTTTATTGGTAACCAGTGCTTAAGACAGAGGAATCGACTTCAAATCAAAAATAGCTATTGATTCTCATCCATCACTCGAGATATAACCATTCTACATTCGATTTTTGAGGTTTCGGTTATTATTGGTAACCATTGCTGAAGACATGGAGGAATCGGCTTAAAATAAAAAATAACAATCGATTCCCATCCAATAATAAAGGAATAACGTTATTGCATTCCAACTCAAGCTTGAGTTGTTTACCAAAAAAGAATTTAGTCTTTTTGATTTTAAGTAGATTCTTCCACGTTTTCAGTAGAGGTTGCCATTAATAGTCAAAACATCAAAAATGGAATGCAATAATGTTATTCCTCTAGAATTAGATAAGAATCGATTGTTATTTTTGATTTTAAGCCGATTCCTCCATGTCTTCAGAAATGGTTACCAATAATATCCGAAACGTTTAAAATCCGATGTAGAATGGTTATTCCTCGAGTATTAGATGAGAATCGATCTCTATTATCAACATGGCCTGCAAATAGCAAGTGATACCTGATTAATAATAAATTAATAAAAATATAAATATTTCAAATGAATTTGGATAAAGTCCAGCAACGATCCGTTTCAGTTTATTCCTCTAGGTAAGAAAATATTAAATCGATATGAATATCTGATTTAGATATTGGTCATTTAAAATGTTTAATTCACCGAAACTGCAAATAGTGTACCGGATCTTGAAAAAGTTTTAATTTTTAATTTCTTTATCTCACACTTTGATTCTCCTTTATCTGGAGATTTATCGTTTAAAAATTACAAATAGATGGAAGACAGGAAAAATGTTATTTTTTCAAATCTATTTTTAATCTGAATGTTTGAGCTCTAGTCTTGTTACCCATAGTCGAAGCAAATCCTGAAAGCGTTGGACATTCAAAAGAAAATTCAATTCATTCTAATTATCATGTAAGGTATTAAGATTAAGGCAAACAATCAATTCAAACCGAATTCTCGCCACTTGAAATGCAAGGTTTTTCTCTTGTTCTCCTTCGCAATGGGTCATCGAGGGCACAGAAGAGCCTCCTCTTTTAACTTCTGTCCGCCTCCCTGGTGTAATGGTCAGAATAACTGGCTGACAACCCGGAGGTCTCAGGTTCGATTTCCGGCTATACCCAGACATTTTTTCTGTAAGTATAGGGTCTGGTAACAAAAATTAAGTGGGAGATAAATTTAACCTAATTTATCGCGCGGAGAATTTACCACTGCTCGAAGCCCCTAAAAACTTAGTAAATTGGACTATATCTAACTTCTGAGATTTGGCTCGTGATCCCGGCTTCTTTTCCTTCTACTCTGTTCTTTTCACGATGGAGTGGCCAGCCCATACAGGCCTTTAGGGGATGGACCTTCTGGTGTATCTCCTTCTCACATCAATATCATTAAAAAAAAAACAAACTTGAATTCTTCCCGAAGAGAAACGTTTCGGTTTTTGCTCTCTCCGTCAGCTCTTGAATCGATTTCATCTCATAATTGCCATTGGCCATTTTTTTTGCCTTTCAATCTCATCGTTCAATCGTTTGGAGTGGATGTATTCCGTCTTTGTTATTATGCTCTATCGATTTTAATTTATGCTTTTATTTTTCTTTACCTGCTTTATTTATTTGGAACTTGATTGATATTAAATAAAACGGACAAGTTCGAGTTCGATTCACACACATACCTAGCTTTTTTCTAATTTTTGAATTAACGTCAGTTTTAGGGTAAATACAATGTATGAACTCATTGGGTTGTCCTCTGCTTGATGCAGATAAATATATATTATATATTAGTTGGTTCATGTCCATTTTAATAATAAATAAAAGTTTCACGGGCTTTTAGACACTTTTTTTATTAATGTTAAATATAAACTTTCACACGACGTTTCGTCCTTTTCATGAATTTTTCAAGTACTTCGACAAGACCAAAAAAGAGCAAGTTTTTGTATGATTTAAGATTGTTTTTTTGTAAATTAGTTGTGCTCTAACTTGTTATATAGGATGAATATTATGAATACATTATTTATCGTTTCGATTGTTTTACTATTTTATCAACGATTAATCCCTAGTAGCACAATATTTCAAACTATATAGTAACTAGATAGTGATTATATAGATTTCGAGAATCTATCTAGCCCCTATATAGTTACTATATAGTTTGAAACATTGTGCTATTAGGGATGTTTTAAGTTTAAGTAATTGAGTACTTTAAAAAGTCCTGAAAAGGACGAAACGTCGTTTGAAAATTGATATTTAACATTAAAAAATAACTGCCCAAAAACCTGCGAATCTTTTATTTATATATTATTTATTTGGATCGTTTATTTTGAAAGTGGTGTAAGTCCAATTTTGAAATAAATGTGTTAATGTCAGATTTTAGTTAGACATAGATGTCTTCTCTTGATATTTATAATATCACAATCAATGGAGTACAATATTCTCATGAATTCATCAAAATAAAAATATCGAAATATATATAAAATATATGTAGGTATTTATAAAAATATAAATACAAATATCTCGAAACAACTAAAAAATGGACTTACCCAAATTACAAAAAAAAATAAAAATAAACGCTCCATATAAATAACTAATATATACATGTGAAACCTGGGGAATTTCCGGAGGCGCCGGGACATATCCATAGGGCCCTCGAACAATCTGGGAGGCGCCTTGGAGAGCCTAGTTATAATATAATACGAGCTCAGTTGAACGTCATCCAGCTTTTAGGGGTCCTCTTCTTTATAACAGGCTGCCAGCGAGCATCACTGGGCTGTCAATCTCTCTCTGGTTTGTTTAAAATGAGGTTGAGAGAATATAATATGGAGGTTTAGGCCTTGAGTTTGATTTGGTTTTGGAGGTTTCAGTGTGTGTTTATGTGTTTGTGCATTCGTTTTTATGTGTATATGAATTAAAACAAACAGACTCTATGATGTGAGACCTGGTATTATTATATTTTTATTATACTTATATTCGGTATATTTATGTATATCGTCGCTAGTTACCTAGAACTTTGCAGGTATGTCAAATAACGATTTAAAACTTTAATAACTAGAATCGTAATTTCTGGATTCTGTCAATTTTGAAAATAAAATAAAACTAATAATTTACAATTATTGAAAGCTTACTATAGTTCATTTTTTATTTTGATTTTTTACAACATTTATCGTAAATTTATAGAAAAAATTTAAACGATTGAACTTAGTATCTAAAAAAATTCATCGAAGAAATACGAAGGGTTACACCGATTGAAGTTGATTACAAGAATTTATGTCTCTCTGAATTTTTAGTTAGATTCTTACTACACCTATCTGACATTTTTTGGAATATATGTATTATAAAAACACTCTTTAGCTTTTTAGAATAAAGATGAGGAAAGTAGAGGGGTTATAAAGTAAAGTGGAACTACGCACATCGTACGCGAAAAGGGTATGTTTGCACTATAGTCAGAAATCAGTCAGTTTACTCCCACTAAAAGTCTCTCAAAAATTAGACTTCGCAACTGGTATTAAAATCACACATAATAATTAATTATAATTATTTATTGAACACGAATAAATAATACAATAAAACTACGACGTTCCGATCGACTTATTTTGCGATCGTTCTCAAGTATGAATTTATTCACAAAAATAAAAGCTTCAACAGCTTCTTTACATTTTAAATCAAACTATCAATTAATATTAAAATTTTTACCAACAAAATTCCTTGTTCCGTCCAATTGCTTTTGAGATTATTTACATCTAAGACAGATTATATTAAAAAAAAAAAAAAAAACAAGGACTTGCATTTTAATTTCTATTCTTTCTCTCTTTTTAATGAAAATATATTTTTCCATTACGATTAAATTCCCTTTTGAATTATTAATTAGAACTGTGGAAATGGTTTGGAAATTAATATTGGATTGGCTGACTATAGGGATTCTCGAATGGTTTCTTAGCCTCGTTTGGGTGGCTGATCGAGGGAAACGACGCCGACGCGACGATCAAACCGACCATCAAGAGACATCTCCATTTCGAATATCGATGGAAAAACTTAAGAATCGACGGGGTCCTCCTCGGTTGCCAGCTTGTTCGCTAAAGCCATCTTAATATATTTGATAGAAAAAGTTTCTCCACAAGATTTCGGGCATTTCGAAAACGGATTAACCAACTGGTTAGAGCTGCCTCAGTTGGTTTACATTATTCCAAATTGTTTTTTTACCTCGATCCAGTTAATTTACTCAAATAAAGTTGCTTAAGGTTTAATGAGTTTTAAAAGTGGAGGATTAGTTTGTCACGGCGAAGAAGGCGGCTGCATGGCGAGAATTAATAATACGGCTTGATTCCTTCATTGGTTATTCGGCCATTCCTTACAGCCTAGAGCTTACATCCTACAGCTTAGCTCGGTCACGGCCGATAACGCTCACTCTGCTCTTTCCAACTCGTTTTCCTCGGCAGATTCAACTAAAATGTCGATTGGCCGGCGTAAAGAACAACCTGCGCTGCTGCTGGGTTTGCAGCCGTTTATTTTTATAGTCCTTTTAACTCTCTCCTAGTGCTGTCTTCGAGCCTTCTACCTATGCATAGCAGATGAGGATATTAGCCAAAATTAATGTTTCCACTCTCGTCATTCGGAAAATGATTTGTACTAGGAAATTATTATAAATAACGAAAGGAAAAATTACCATATATTCACAATAGTGGTGATAATACATAGAATATATATTCTATTGAATCGTGATACTAAATGCAAATTATAACTAATTAATTCAAATGAATAATTAAATAAAAAAAGAGGAGTCTTTCCCTTGAATTTAATGAATTTATTATTGATTAAAAAACATCACATAAATGGGAAATAGACTGAGATAATAGAGAGCCGAATTATTCGTTATTCAACATCACTAATTTGAAATCAGGTTGGATTTTGTTGAGTTCTTGCTCTTTAAAAGATTCAAATTTTTTTATAAATTCTAAATTATTTGAAGTTTTAATTTAAAAAATAAATTATACGGTAACGGTGAATGGTAATTTGTATTTGCTCGAAGTTTTCACGCTTTATTATCAAAGTGCTAGCCATGCAAATTGCCCGTATAATATTACTTTTCTAATTCTCAAGAAGATAAAATGAAGATAGAAGAAGACAATGGAAAGGTTCGAGTAAAATAGAATTACCGGAAACCTACCTCAAATTTCAAAGCAACTCTATATTTTGCTTGGTAACAATTGAATTGCCAAGTGAAGAGCTCATGAGAAGAAAAATCATTTTTAACAATTTCAAAATTGAGTAACTATTATTTAAGGATTCTTTTTCTTGAGTGGTCACCTAATCTAAAAGACGTCCAGTTTTCATTTAATTTTAATTAATGATTATTTAACTGTAACGCACGGGTGATGGTCAAAATTGATTTGATTTTGAAAAATTAATTCCAGGGGCAGGATTCGGGGACAGCCGTAATGTATGAAAACATTGGCGAAACAGGCTGACACAAAAATGCCTGCAAGCGTGCTCGCGCCAGATATTCTCCACAAAAGCGGATCACACGGCTGGGAATTTAAAATGAGAATTTTTTCGCATTATATGAACGATAAATACTGTAGCTGGTGTTTAGAATTAACATATCAAAGCATATCGTATTAATCCAAAACAAATGATTAGTTCGCGAACTCGACTAGAAATTAAATTCCAGTAGCTAGAGCTATTTGTAATGGATGATAAATTTAAAATTTTTAAACAAATAGTTCAATTGAAAAAATTAAACCATTTCGGATTATTATTATTATTTTCTTTTTATTGATTTATAGTATAAGCTGGATTTTAGGTAAAATTAAATTGGTAGAAATTGCTACTTTTATGGTTTCGATGAAACAAATAAGTTGAAGCCGAGGGTCATAAAAATATTTCGATTAAGAATTTACTTATTAATTTTTTTATGCCCAAATGCTTATGAAAATAAATGCAGGAGAGAAAACATGATTAATTTCACTTGATCTAGCACGTTAAATTGTAAGTATTGTACTTATACAAATATATAGCATCATTTTAATAATTACAAGAAAAGATAATGGACATGATATAATTTAAAAGATAAAATTTTCATGGTTGATTGATATGGTTTGCTAAACAAGTTTTCCACTTCAGCCTTGCCGCTTATATTGGGTGAGGTGAGGCACAATGAATACCAATCAGTTAAGTTGTTTTTAAAACGTGGCAATTTTAAATTGAAATTCAATAATTTACGTAATGATTAAATGTCAAGATTAATATTGAGGTTTTTAAGTATTTTAATCCTCAAAAGAGATTTTAATGTTTTAACGCCTGCATACGCAACCCGCAACAGAAGGCGTTCTATTTGAATGCATATTCGACCTTGGTCAGGCGGCACTTCATCTTTCATCTCATAGTTTGGCGTAAATATTCTCTTGGGTCCTAGACCTGGTCTTTTGAAACTAATTTGTCTAAGGAACTTTTCTATACTCTTGAAAATTATTTATAATTTTTCTTCTTTTTTCTTAGAGTGCCATGCCCAAAACGGGCGTAGGCGCCTCTCCACATATACCTGTGCGCAGTGTGTTTAGTTGTTTTACATAGATATATGGGACCTAATTTTTAAAGCCGGTTCCGAACGGCTAGTTTGGAGAGGTTGATTAACAATTATACTCTTGGTAGGTTGCCATTGCTTTCCAAGATGAGGCAATTGCAAATATTTTCCGAGACTCAGTCTCGAACTAGCATACATCAGGTCTTCAGGTCACAGTCACGACACTAACCACTGACCCACAGTAATTCAAATAAATATTTTTTTCTTTGATTATAAATTATAAGTGAAGACAAGAATCTTCCAGATAATAAAAACCATAATTTTGCACGCCTCAATTAAATGCATATTAAATTTTCAACATTGATCCACTATTTATTTATGATTATAAAAACTAACTTTACCTTTGATCGGCTAAATGATGTACGGATAACAATTGAAGACACTTACAAAACATTATTGAAAATGTTGATAATACACAGTAAATAGATTTTTTAAACAATTTTTTCAAATAGCAATGTTTCGAATTCCCCACTTTAATTAAATTATATTTTTTTTATTTACGAAAATATTTACCATTAATTATTTATTATAAATTTCAAGTCTTACAATCTAAAGTAGAAATTGAATTTAGATAAAGGATATTTCACTCCCTTGTGTTATTTCTATCTAAATATTATTGTCAAAAAGTCATTATCTCTTCTGGAAGCAACTTGAAAACTTTAATTACTGTTCTAGATTTTCATTCAAATACTCCTACGGAATTGCTAAAACTAGGCTTGACAGCCTGACTGAAAGGCGAACTCTTGGGAATATGTATATATATATAATCAATTAAAAGAGATAATTTTCAATCCGAAAATTACATTTTCTTCTTGAATTTAATAATAGAAATTCTATCTGCTGCTGTTCGAAAGTCTTCCTAATGGACCAAGCTTCATTGGCTTCAATCAGAATATTCAAAAGAAAAAATAATTAGGAGCACATAATCGAATGAGCTGGTGGCTGAAAGAGACCGATCCAATGTATTTACTAAATTGTTTGATTGCCAAAAAAAGTGAACATTTATTTTAAATCGATTCCAATCAACATTTTACTGAATTAGCAAAAGGATACAAAGCCAACCCAAAAATAAAGCTTGGAAAAATATATGTATTGTACTATACGATTTGTTTGTTATGTGGCCAGCCAGCTTGCTAGTATATAACAACAATACGAATTTATTTATATCCAGTCGAGTAATTGAACCCATGAGAATTAACGAATAAAATATTTCTAGTTTAAAAAGACTGATGATGAAGGTCAAACCTTCGAAACTATAGTTTCTAACAAATTAATTGTATATATATATACATTCACATTTATATTCGTTATATCTATGTGTGTGTTTATTTGCACCAAGCAGAGATCAATCTCATTGATTTCTCTTTATACATTAGGGAAAATGAAAAAAAGTTATTAAAGAATTCTTCAGAGAGACCAGATGTAATTCTCTCTCTACTTACTTTCAGTACAGGTCAATAATATTTAAAAAAGTGAAAGTAGACTAAAACATGATGAAGTAAAAAATTAAAAAATTAAAAATATAAATTACTAGCTAGGATTCAAAAATAAAAGACAAAATGTTTATTACTATTACTCTATATACATATATATATTTATTTATTTATTATTACAATGCTGATCTGTCTGATTCTTTGGGGAATCGAAATAGATGAATTTTGTTTGGATATTCAATAATACATTTTATTTAGAATGTTTAAGTGGAAAAGGCATCTGCGGGCTTAACGCAGAGGATGTCGGATCGTATCCGGCTGGGTCCTATCTTTTTTCAACTCTTGGTTCAGTTTCAAAACGAATCAGGTCCCAATTGCACCAAAATATGGCAGTGACCTGATAAAAAGTTTTAACTTTCGCGTTCATATTAAACGTTAACATATATATTTCGGGATACGAGCCCATCTTCAGGAGTTCAGATAGAGTTTTCTATTTTTAAATTTTTATATTTTACTTTATTAATATGTTTCACATAAAAAACCTACACTATTCTCCCTTAACAAAATTAAAACATGATGATTAATAAGTTTAAACGATTGAGCAACGATTAACCAAACTAAATAAATTTACGAGGATTTTAATTTACAGATTTAATGCTTATATGGCTTATCAGCCGAAACACTAATTGATGATAACAAGCTACTCGAATTAATTAATTTAATAGCTGTTTGGATAATAAAATATCATCTAGTAGAAAACCATAATAGCTAATAAAGATAATACATAGAAAAGCTTTTTCAAAAGTTAAGTTGCAAAGGAATAACATTTTTTATTGATATTATGGCAATGGAATATAATAGTAATAAATTTGTTATAATAAGAGAGGGAAGAAAATCATTTCCTCTTTTTGGCAATATTGACCTTCTAGTGACACTTTTCGTGCATGAAGGATTCTAGACATAAGCGAAGGGTATCTGGGCCTGTTCCAGCGAGATGAGAGAAATTGATAAAGATAAATTTATGCTTGCTAAGCGGCTACATTGTGGCTGGGAATAAAATGATGTTTAGAATTGAAAAGATGCTCTAATTTTTCATCCCGCCTCAAGAACAAACATAAGCTGTGCAAAAATGCCTACAATATTTTCGCTCCATCACATCCCCTGGGTGTTGAAGGAGAGGAAACTGGAATTTTCCAAATTAGAGCCATCGGAAATGACGAAAGGTCCAGGCGCCAAGCTTTTGTTCTCATTCCAATCAAAACCAACATCACCTCAAATAAAACACATTGTTCTAGACATGACACATTATTGATTCGTCATTTTATTGTTTCCAATGTAGGCGGAGCATTTTTACTTTCACATATATATCGTATTCTATAAAAGAATAGAAAAATTACCATATGCTTTTGATTGATATTATAGAACCGAGAGTAACTAGTTAGTCTAAGCGTCTTTTGACTTTTGAAAACGGCTGGGGGGAACCCAAATTGAAGAATTTGAAACAAGAATATGATGCTATGAGGATTTCAAATTAGGGAGAAACTAATGCGAAAGTCGTATTGTGCTAATTCCAATTCATTTGTTTGTTACAAAATTAAAAATATAGATAAATATGACATATAGTATTTATTTCAAATGCTATTATTATATTATTTATTATCGGATTCGAAGGAGAGCTTAATAGTAAATTACAAAATAAACTGCAACGGATCGCTGCTAGACTTTATCCAAAGTGATTTGAAATATTAATATGCTTATTCCTTTATTATTAATCAGATATCACTGGCTATTTGAAGTCCATGTTGGCTTAAAATAAAAAATAACGATTGATACTTTTTTAATACTAGAGGAATAAATTTACCAACCATAAGCTAAATCGATCAAATAAATAAATAAAAAAAGCACTCTCTTACTTTAGGGTAAAATACTTTAAAATATAACTTTACTAAAAACTTTATATAACCTTTTTTTGTGGTCCTCAAGATAATTAATTAGAATATTAAATTTCATCAAAAGTGGTTAAGTCATTTTAAAAATATTTAGAAAAATCTAAATAAGCAATGGAATAAAGTACTAATGTTTGTGGGCAGATATGTACCAAAAACTAATCAGCTATTCATTTTGTTAATGTAATGGTAATTTCATTTTAATAGGTTGAATGTTGTGGAAAAAATTGTCGACGGAACAAAAAAAGTAACAGAAAAAAGAGAATGTCATCTATTTGATCCGAGATGGAATAGATTATTCTTAATGTCAGAAGAGTTGTTTATACTTCGGGCATCGATGAGAGGTTGATAAGATTTTTTATCAACACTATATTTGAGGAATACCTTAGAAAAAGTTTCTTTCTACAATTGGTCTATCTTCAAATTTTAACTTCTTACCAAATTTTCAATTCAAAACTTTAATAGCTTAGAGGCATCAGGCCTATAAGACAGGATACAGACAGACGAACAGATACCCAATTCTTCCCAAAGATGTTCTGGTTTTTATATTTTTGACACAAAATATACAAGTTTAAATTTACACATTGTTCTGAAGTTGGGTAAATTTTTTATGAATTCTTTTCACCTCAAAGTTTATGGCTCATCATTTGTTTTCCATGGAATTTTAACACTGTTTTCTTCGATTGGAAATCAATTATTTATTGTAGCACAATAGTTAACACCATAATAATTTGACGAGTTTATTTTTGTGAAATACGAAAAGCATAAAATATATTTTCCTGTCTCTTTCCTAAAATAGAGTTGTTTACTGGCAAACGTTTGAAGACAAACCAGGTCACCATCAAATGAACTAGCCAAATCTTGGGTAACGAAAACTCAACGACTTTGTTCTGTTTACTTTCAAAGGGAGCATAAACAAAATGATAATGTTAGAATCACTTAAATAATTAAGTCGGAAACAAAACATGGCGACCCATCCACAGATGACTACGAATATCAGAAAAGATATGTCGACGCTCTGTTGGCTATAAACTGACTAAAAAAAACAACAAATCGAACCGAATCTTCGAATGCACCCTCGATGGCCTAACCCTTGACCCAGAATAATGGACTTTCGAAACCTCAATTATTTGACAATCATTTGGCAGATATGTGGATGCGTTTAATTTGATTGAAACATGTACTTAAATAACTTTGAAATTTCCCTAAATCGTTTGTAGCCAAATTAAATCGAAAATAGATTTATCGTTGTTTAGCCATGTCGAGCTAAGTTTAAAAAACTTATATCAAGGCTGAACATTATAATTTCATTGTTATAATGAGTGATTTAAGCTGTTCAAACAATCATAGGGAGCATGGCTTACTATTGCAAGATAAAAATATTAAATTTTACATTGATGATCTGGAAAGTTATTTCGGGATGAAGTTGAAAAATTAATTAATTCTTTAGGATTATCAGGTAATTTTGGACGCTATTTTTAAAGCTGTCTACAATAATAGTATTGATAAGTTTATGGAGAATTACTAAAAACATTCGTACCTTGGTATCGAGGTGCATTGTTCGAAAAGCTCTCTGATGTGGAACTTCAAAAGATTCTAGCCTCATTTATAAAATTTGACTTCATAATTAAGAATCAAAGCATTATGGTAATACTTAGAAATGTTAATTAATACTCGAATTTGACTGTAAATAATCCGACTATGGAAAAGCACACATAGTTATACATAGAATTGATTTCTCGAAAACGGCTCACCCGATTTCGATGAAAATCCTGGGTTTGTTGGTCGACAAATCAATCTGACAGGGTTCACTTTCCTTGGATTATTTTTTTTTTTATTTTTTATTTTAAATCTAACCAATAGATCATTGCAAATATTATTGTATGTATATTAAAATTATGAAATTTAATTAATTAGGAGTGTTTTCTTTGGACAGACAGGTAGAACTCAAGGGTAAATTTAAAGTTAGGATCGTCCCTCCTTCTTCAGGGTTTAAATGATCAATTATTGGATAAAAAATACTTGGTAGGTTTCACATTAAGATATAAAATAAAACGAATTTATTTTTGGAGAGACTTTAATCTCGATATATATATTTCGGGTAGCTAATCCATCTTCAGGAGTAGTTACTTTCTGTTCTTCTGAAGATGGGTTAGCCACCCGAAAATATATATATCGAGATTAAAGTCTCTCAATAATAAATTCGTTTTAAGTATTTTATCCAATATTTTAAAAATGTTTCACCAAGTACCAATAGCAAATTCCTTAAAAACTTTTAAATGATCAACTTAGGAACCTACCTGTTTATTAATATTATTTTTAATTACTTTTAATTTCAAATCTTTGTGCATAGCGATATCTTCCTTCATGCGATGGCAGAAGTGGATCAAAACGTTAAAAATCATTTAAATTTTATTTCAATTTTATTAAATTCTCGATGCAAATTAAATTCTATCTTTTCACCTGAATTCAAAGTCTAAAATAATATTAATATATTGATTTGATATTGCCCGTTACTACATAAAGAATAGTCTGGGAAAGCTGTCCGCCTGTATCTATGCAACCGGAAGACGACTCTGGATCGGAATAGCCTACCCTACAGGAGTCCTCCTTAAATGAATACATTATTTTTTATGTTTAAAATTTGACTGCCATTTCTGATGAGCTGATTTTCTAATTCTCTAATTACATTTGGAGCAATGTACACACAAAACCTTAATTTTATATACATAGAAAATAAATCAAATTTAATTTCTAATAATGGAACAAAACGTGTCTGTACTTGTCCTAATCTTTTTTTAGTCGCGACCCTATTTAAAATGCCCGCGAACCCCTAAGGTCCAAAAAGTGTATTTTGAGTATATTTAACAAAAATATTGATATTTACTAACTAAAGCTATTATATATAAATACTAGCTGCGACGCCCGCCTTCGACGGGCCTCATGCTAGCTAAGGATCTTCGCCCCCTATTCCGCCTCCCCCGCTATATGAACTCTCTCCCTTTCTCCGCCTCCAACCCCTCTCCACCCCACCGACCCTGTTAAGTTAATTTCACCTCGTCACTTCTAGGTAGAAGGAATCGATGCGCTTAATAGTTTGAGCCGGAGCGAGTCAAAACGTTGGCAAAAAATAAATTAAATTTTATTTAATTCTGTCTGCAAATGAAAATAGACTTTTTTTAGCTCAATTTAAAATTAAAAAATAATATTAATATATCGCTTTTAGCTACGGCAAAAATTACCGAGCAACAATAGGTCCGACAGATCCTAAGATATTATGGAACATAATGGCAGTCAAGGGTGGGTATTGTTCCAAATTTATTAAGCCAAAGCTTAATTAATATTGGTATTCAAAAGTTCATTAAGCCAAATTCCAAACGTCCCTGCTTTATGAATTTTCAGAATTAATTTTATTTTCTCTAAATGGAAAAGATCGTTAAATATTATTTGATTTTAGAAAATTATTTGTGAAATACTATTCTAGTTTTTCTAACTTAGATCCTTTGATGATTTCGATTTTATCGAATTGAAGACGAAGGATTCGTCTGGAGGGCAAATCAATTTCTCGAATCCACGTCTGATTCTTTTTCTTTGGCCTTTTTCTAAATAAACTTAGTGAGGCAGTGGCCTCTTCTTCCTGAATCTTCGATAAATGGAGATTGGGTTGAAAGAGCTTTTCGGACATTAAGAAGAAGCGTTTTGACAGAAGCCAGGGCATGTCCTCCCTAACTGGACTCAAGATTGAAAAGCTTTCGATCAACAATCAACGGAAAACAATCGAACACCCCTCGCCCTTTCCAATGAAATGGATAGTTGCAAAACAAAGGTCCCCGGCCCCCTTCTGACATTTAGACAGCAAACACACAACAAACACACCGAAAGCATTTTATCTATATTTACTTTCACTTTTCTATATATATATATATATATATATACTATAGATCTATATACTTTTATCAACACAGAAAACTAAGTACAATACTTTACAAAATTAGGATTTGAGCTTTCATCCATACATGTTTTGAGGCAGCTTCTGTTGAATTCAAATTAGAGTAATTGCCCTCTCTTTCTTTTTTCTTTGTGTGTTTGTTTGTGAGTTTAACAAATGTAATTGGGATGGAATTAACGTGACGTAAATGTTCTTTTTAAATGTAAACTAATATATAAATCATTTTATAAAAACAAAATCTAGAAAAAACGGTTATTAAAAATGCAGACGTTTAGGGAGAAAATTCTACCTTTTTCAATGGAATTTTTAACAAATTTGAAAAAGTATTTGCTTTCAAAAAGGAATGATAAAAGCATCTATAAACAAATAACTATTATGAAAATAGACAATGATAGAGATTGTCTTGGAGATGAAACTAACTTGAATAAAAAATATTTACGAAATATTATTTTTTCCTTTTTGATAAATAATAGAAAAACAGTCTCTATCTGGCCTTTTGTTATATAAATGTTTGCTGTTATATATATTAGATAGTAGATATTCAAAAGTAAATGTGGTCTTGTTAGTGTTACGACATGATTATCTGTCTGTGAAAAGTATTGTAACTCTTGAAGTATATAAGATACCAAAAAAGGCGATTCTTCCAATGTAAAAAACTACCGACCCATAGCAATAACCTATCCAAAATTATGGAAAAGGCCATCAATGAACAAGTTCTACGACACTTGGAGTCAAATAAATTAATCCATGATAGGCAATATGGCTTTAGGCAGAACCGGTGTCAAATTGGATAAGAAACGAACCAGCGCTTTCACCAAGACTTTAATCCCTATGACACTGTAACTCGCTTCCTGCCACAGTCTTTGCTCGACCTATAACCTTAACAGATACCTTCAACTCCTACCCAGCCCATAAAATCTCTTCTGTTTCTTTTCTAGATGGAGAGGCCAACCCAGGTCTATAGGAGCTGCACCTGCTTGGTGTAACTCCTTTTAAAATCAATTTCATTAAGAAAAAAGAAATAAAAACTTGAAATTTTCATGTTATGTATAGTCATTTTTCCATGAATCAAAAATTGTTATTGTATGGTTACTTAGATGTAAGAAACATTTTAATCGAATTATTATTTTGTGATGTGTCGAATTTTTCATGAGATCAGAAAGAATTTTTTTTTTATCATTCGGTGGGAGGTATCCCTGTAAAGATCTCTTTAAGTCAAATTATGCTAAATTATTTATATTTAATTGACTTAAAATTGACGGTATGAGAGAACACTAATTCAGCCATTATTCAGGTGTTCTTTGTACATGTCGGCGTTTGAAAAGAGCTTAACTGGCGAAATCGCAAAATAAAAAGATAAAAACCTAACAAATAATTTTAAGGTACCTACACAAAGCAAAATTGTGCTTATAAATAGTTTTTTACAATGAAACTGATGTCAGCTCAAAATTATTTAAAACAAATCTCGGCTCGGCTTAAACTCTGAGTCGCTCAAATTGGGTGCGAAATGAATAACTAATTTTTCAAAAGCCAATAGTTGTTCTAGCAAAGGCTTCTTACATCTATCTAACCAACTATTTATTTACATTAGTAGGTTAATTGAATACATACTAAAAAAAATATTTTGACATTAAACATTCTTCTAGCCCCTCCTCGGAAATCCTTTACTTTTAAATAATCGAATATTAATTCCCTGCCACGTGATATTTTCAAAAGATAACATTTCTCTAAAAAACCCAATAAATTACATTATATAAATCGATATTTAATATAATGCTTCTTTAATCTTTTTTCAATATATATACCATATATGTATTCAGATTCTCATTTAATAAAATATGCTTATTTCAAGATTTTAATATGTTTAAACATGAAGTAAAATGAATATTTCCTCAATAATTCTAGTTATAAAACTCTTGATGAAAGAAATTGATTGGTATGTATTAAATTTTAATTACCTACACAATAATCAAAAGTATTCCGATAGTCTATAGCAGGGATCGGCAAACTTTTTTGGATCAAAAAATTTTAGGCTCGGCGGGTCAAGAAGCGAACTCGAAGATATTTATATGGTTAGGTAATTCTACTGATAGAGCGACAAGAAAAGAAGACAGTTGACAATTTTTACTTTCATATATAATATATATTATTATCATATAATGATATAGGATATAATGTGAAGTATTTTGACGATATATTTTTCCATATTATTTTAGATAAAAATTGTATTATGAATGATTTTTAAAATTAAAAACTACATCGATATGAAAAGAGAAAAAAGAGCTAAAAACTAAAAACACATGAGAGAAAAACATATCGTTTTATTTTAAGATATTTTTCAATTTCGCCGTAACCATGTGTGGAAATAGCTTGAAATTTGGTATGAAAGTTAGTTTTAACATATTTGAGGAAATGTTCTCTTTGGAGAGAGGCGGACTGGTAGAATTTTCAGCTGAAAGTAATGGAAGGCAGCTCCAAGGGTTGTGAAAAAGAAAAAATTATCACATATCCAAATAAGTTGCCTTTATTGAACTGTCATTCTTTTATTTTTACTTTCACATTTATATTCTATAGAATATATAAATGTGAAGTAGTGCGATCGCCTGCCGGGGTCCTGACTTTTTAAGACCTTGTATCTGAGAAATTAAAAAAGTTAATTTCATTTTGTAACTTCTAGATGGAAGGAATCGGGGCCCTTAATAGTTGGAAACCGGATTTAGGAAAGAAAATCGGAGATGGTTGTCCCCAGAGGCCAAAAAGGGGCCAAAATCCATTGGTCACTGCGTATCTACATATATGTAGGTATGTACCCTCCCCCTGCGTTTCGCAACCATAAGTCTTAGAGCTACGAAATTTGAAACTTAAGCTCAATATAGGCTAGAAGGAGTACAGCAAGCTTTTGGTTGAAAACTGGAAGAGGACATTTACATGAACTTTTTTTCGTTTTTTTTTATTTTTTCAAAATCGACACGAACGATTTTTTTACTTATCAAGTGTCATGAGTTATTAGTCGTGTATAAATTTTAATCTGATTGAAATAAAGGAAGGGGTGTAAATTAGGAATTAGCGATGATTTCAAAATAGTGAGAATGTGAAAGTCGTGTGGTGACAACACCAGTTGATTTTTCTCTCCTTTCCTTTCAAACCGAGGTTTCGGAGGGTTCTTCCCTCCTTCTTCATGGTTTTAAATGGTTAATGAAGGAATCAAACAAGATGCTTCTTTCTTCTCTCCTCCAGCAGTGTTTAAAATTGTTTCCTTCTTTAACAGAAGCATTAAAATACAATTTTTTTTCCTTAATAATAAAGACACCTTATTTGGATATGTAATATTTTTTTCTTTCATTACTACCCTTGGAATGCCTTCAATTACTTTCAGCTGTTAGTTTTAAGACCTAAAGAAATTTAAAACTTCTAAAATCAATTTTTCGTTCTATCACAATTTCTTTGTACCTAGTCTAAAATTTGAAATTTTGTTTAATCGATTCTCTCTAGATCATTTAAATTCACTAAATCACAAAATATGATTCTTTAATGGTATTTTTTTTTAGTAATCAATAATGAGAGCACGTTTTAAAATTAAAATATCATATTTATTTTCTAGCTTTAAATAAGTTTCGATACCCATGCCCGCCCCTGCCCCTCTCGCTTCGTCACTGCCAAAATACAGCACCTTATTGGAATCTAATAAGAATTCATATTGAGGCTAGATTTAAATCGTTAATGATATAATTCAAGTAGAAAAAGAAACAAATAAACATTTTTGATTAGATAATATAGTATATATGGGTTTCCATGGCTTGTGCGATCATACAAGAAAAAGAAAGTGTGATTTGATCAGATTAGATAAGATTAAATTAAATTTTATTAAGGTTCTTTCTTTTTCTGAAAGAATGGAAGGCCGAAGGAGTGAAATTGAGAGAAGGAGAGTCTCAAACTCACATCGAGAAAAGAGACAGAATTATATTTGAATTTAAATTTATTTTTTCATCGGTCCTGAGTTTAAGAGAAAAGATGGGACACAAAAAGGAAAGGAACAACGAAAGAAGAGAAGAAGAACTAAAATAAAAGGATAAATTATACCCGGAGGGGAATATAGGGGAATATATACATACCATACATATATATGTATATATATATGTATGTGTACATATTCATTTGTCTCTCTCTGGGTTTTCTATCTGTCCTATTCAAAAATTTTAAGTACAGAGAAAAAGGTTTTGCAATCATCTTGAAGTAAACTCGTGTAGTACTATCCAAAGTACCAAATAAAATACTCGAGGAATATCGAGTAATTAATTTTGAAATTGGAGGAAAAGTTAAATTTTTCTTCAGATTAGGTACATTCTCCGTAGATTTTGGAGACCATCTGCATAGGGGTGAGCAGCTAACAAGCCTTAGAAATCTATCAAGTCCTAATATGAGTGATTTTGCTTGAGAATCTATTAAATCATCATTCAAAAAAATAAATTTTCTTAATTTTTGAACGAGAAGTTCTGAAACTAGAGAGCGCACCAGAACAAGTTTTCTACGCCTTTCTGTTCTTGAGTTCTCATGGGTATCCAGCCACACATTAACTTATAAATTTCAATTTTATATTATATAGACAGACAAACAGTCATTGAAGCGGCACTAACAAGTTCCCGTTTTGCTTTTTAACGGAACCCTAAAAATAAAATGTCCTTTAAAATTTGTAAAAACTCAGATCGAAGCTTCTGGCTTTATCTATTAAATCATCATTTCATTTGCCTTGTGCCTTGTGTTACTTGTTAGTTCAGGTCGGTTAGTTCAAGTTCAAGTCACTTTAGCTCTTCACAAAATCATTATTGGGTAGACTACCCATGGAGAAATTAAAAAATCGTTAAGAAATTTCTAGTTTATTCGGGATGTTTGCAAATTCAATTCCATTTTAGAAGGTATAGTTTAAACAATAGGAGAGTTTCTATGTCTTGCTTAAGGTCAGGCCATTTACCAAACGTTAAATTTAAATAAATTTTTGAAATTCATTATTAGCGATCCAGCCAAAAAAATTCTCCATTTCATCTACCTGACATTAACATTCGCATTAGATATTATATTACAAAATGTAATTAAATTAAAAAAAACACATACCTCCTATCTCATTTTGTTTTCGAATTTAGTTAGCTAGAAGAAAATATTTTGAAATTAAATAATTCGCTTGCAGGTGAGAGCAAGTGGGTTTTCGATTTCTTCTATTAGTAGCCTACTAGGTAGTTTGTTTAAACATTTTTACCGAAGTTCATTATTTGATTGTTGATTTCTAATTCGATTTCTATTTGTCACTGTCGTGTTCTCTTCCATTATCATAAAAATATTATTTCAAACCAATATTCATTGCTATAATCAACCACCCCTGAGAATACAACAAAAATGATTTTCTGATGTTATCAAACCCTTCTTTAAATTAAAACATTGATCACAAAGTTTTTGCATTAGTATTCAAATGATTCTATTTCAGATAAGAGTACATTAGGCAGCGAGCATTTCGAAATTCCCATATAAAACCGTAAAATCAAAAGAGAGAGAGAGAGAGATAAAGAAGAATTTCATTTACCATATTTTATCCAGAGTCAAAAGAAACAATGTACTTGCTCCTATACAATTTGATACTAAAATAATCTCCATTATTAATGAATAAGCTTATTTATATTGATTTGAAAATAATTGATCTGAACTAAAAGGCAATATTTAACAAGAGTTGAAAATTATCGCCAGCCCAATTTCAAATATCCTGCAATTATGGACATATGTTGCGTGTTATTTATTATTATAGTATATCCGCCCGATTACTACGTATTTAAAACACTAGTAGATATTTTATCACTGTGTCGTTGAAAATCAAATCTGTAGAGATAGATAATAGATTAATATTTAAAATTGTCCATTTACAAATGAAATTCTTGACAAATTCTGATCTTGTCCAGAAAAATCTTTTTATTTTTTTGTAAGGAATAGTTTTAATTTTTTCATAAAATAAACTCATGAGAGATTATGAAGTTTCTTTCTAATCCTGGCCGATATTTTCAAGGGTCATTTTTGATAAGTTCTCCCAGACTTGGGAAAAATTGAAACTAATCTGAGGGCAAACTTTTTCTATTTCCAGTCAAAGATATACTTCACATATTTTATAGTTCTCTATATCGTATTTACTACAATAAAATATATCGCAAGAATAACGTCACAACTCAAAAAATGCACGAATTTGAGTTAATTCTCCATTCAAAATAACAATTTGTATCTCTACAAGTCTGGTATTGTGACACTTCTGCAGCTGCAAAACTTACGTCTACGAAGAGTTGCTCGTAAGATTATGACAATTCATTGTGTTTTTTTTTTGCTTAAATACTGACACTTTTCGAGTTGTGACAGTCATCATAATTGAAGGTAATTTATTAACATCTACATTTCTAACTATTGACACAAAGGCATAACTAACAAAATTTTGATGTTTATTCAGGGTGAATAGCTTACCATACATCTCTTTTTGACTGTCCTGGCCAGTTTGTCCAGGTTATTTGCAAACAATGATAAAGTGAAGCCTTAATTAATTTTACTAAATTTTTCGATGGAATTAAAAATATCAAAGAAATAGAAGAAAAAACAAAAACTTTTTCAATACTCAAAACGCTCCCCAGCTAGAGCAGCAGTAAATAATTCCTTTTTACTTTCACATTAATTTACATTTTTGTCTGAATTTTAGTGAAGGTCAATTGAATGAATATTCTCTCCTCTCTATTACGAGTAACGTTTTGGTCCAAGTACAAAAGGCAAAAGGCCGTTTCTAGAATAATAGAAATTAAAAAATGAATCTTTACTAATGTGAAACAGGAATTGACTTGTATTTAGGATCCATGAAATGCTAGGTCTGAAGAGCGATAATTCTATTCGTGCCCTTTTTAGTAATTTCCCTCGATTAGATTCCATTGAAAGAATCGCTCACCCACATATTTATTAAATAATAAATAAAAAGAAAACTTTTTAAAAACTCAGTTTTATGAGCCCGAAAAGCTAGAGAGACCGAAATCTATTTACGTTAAATTTAAATGCTACCTTAGTTTAGGTTCTGATGGTCAAATCAGGTGTTAGAATTTTAGTAATCAGAGATATACAATTTCAAGTTCTCGAATGGAACCAGATAGGCTTATATTGTAAGTTCAATGTAGAGATTATATTTACTATTTTTCGATAGCCTCAAAAAGGGATTGTTTCAAAACAGACGGATACAAAAAGCACCCCTTTCAAAGAAAATGAAGAAAATGACTCTCTCTATTAACAAATTGCACAATGATCACTCTAAAGATAAAGAATATAATTAATGGAAACTTTTAAAAAAGATAAAAAAATTCGCTTTGGGGTGTAATTAAGCTTATAACAAATAATGAATGAAGGGAATATCTTGAGAAGCAAAGCAATTAATTGTTTCTTTTAGAAAAAATCGACTTTTCAATAATAAATAAAAAAGAGTGAGTGCACTACTCCACTTTTACTTATCTTCTTTTCTTTAGACTAACATCAACATTTTGTTAAATTTTTACATTTCAAATGAGAAATAATTAATTCAATATTGAGTATGTCATTAGGTCATTAAACACAATATGGAAAATTTTGGAAATAATTTTGAAAAAAAACATGTTCTATTCTCCGGATTCAAATAAATAAAAAGTCCACAAATCTCTAAAGCAGGCGTTCCAAGCTATGACCCGCGGGTCGCCAAGTGACCCATTTGATAATTTCAAGACGACCCACTTGAGTTCCGTAAAAAAATCACCTATAATTTTCCAGTAGGTACTTTGCGATAATTGATGTTATCATTTATACATACATAAAATACCATATTTTTATACTGGAAAACAAATTTTTTTACACTATAAATTTTTGAAAAACGCATTCATAAATTGTCCCAAATATTTATTTAATGACTTCGCAAATAAAAAACAAATATTTGAGACGATTAAAGAAGTGTCACTAATAACCAGAACAGTTCATCATTGCATTGAAGATATGTCCAAAATTATTGACGCCCAGGTTAGAGTCTCATCTTCGGGTAACTTTAATTTGATTGTTTTTTCTTAATTAAAGTAATTATTTACAACCGGGTGGGACAATAAAAAATTTTAATTACGATTTTTTAAATTCCTTTTATTTATTCATTGTTTTTTTTTTAATTTTAAACCCCACTAATGGTTGATTACAAATTTTATTATTTATATATTAAAATTAAGAAATTTAATTAACTTATATAGCTGGCTCATTGTTAATTAATTAAAAGAAACATTATTAATTAGAATTATTGAAGAAAAAATGTCTTCTTAGTACAACTTAAAATCGTAGAAATAATAATATACACTTCCAATTTTATCTTCTAGGTCAGGGCTGTCCAACCAGTGGCCCTCGGGCCGCATGCGGCCCAGCACTGCAATGAGTGTGGCCCATCATAAAATCATAAACTTCCTAAAAACATTGAGATTTATTTGTAGATATATATTTATTCCCCTTTTCGAAATATGAATGTACATTTGTAAAATACGAGAAGCTTTTTCAAGAATAAATTTCACTAAAAGCAAAATTATAAGGTCAACAATATAAGACAAAAAAATAATGAAGTTTCGAATATTTAAAAATTCTTCTTCTTCTCATATTTTCATTTTCTAAAATATTTATTATTTCAGTAATTTATATGCTACGACACTAACCAAGTCTATAGTTATATCATTCTAGTACAAGGAGACAAGGAATTGCCGTTTTCTAGAACAATCACAATTAATTGATAATTTATCTCCTGGACTAAAACTTGTCAGGACTTGTCTTTTAGATATTTGCACGTTCTTACATGTCAATAGATAATGGATAATCAGGTATTATTATATCCGTGGCCCTTTAAAACAATATCCTTCTTTAATGCCAATATTTACATATACGAGAAGCTATTTTCAAGTATAAAATTTACGAAAAGTAAAAATAGAAGCTCACTATGAGCTAAAAAAATAATAAAGTTCATATTTCTACATTTATTAACTATCTTTTTTGAATAACAAATATCAATAGAATTATAATATGTATTTTATCCGCGGTCCGAGACAAGTTTTTTCTTCAAATGTGGCCCGTGTAAGCCAAAAGGTTGGCACCCCTGTTCTAGGTCTATCGGCTTGGGATGTGCATGCTATATAAGTTAATTAAATTTTTTAATTTTAATATATAATAATATTTATATTGAAAAATTAGTATGTGAATATTCACCTTCTATTTTGATATATATATAGAGTTAGAGATATTAATATATATATATATTGTATATATTCGATACCTAGATAAAATAAGTTAACAAAAATAAAAAGTAGATTTTAATAAATAAATTTTCTAATACTAATATGTATAATCAAATACATTTTTGCGAATAAAATTATTATTTTGGCTTGGATTATATATATTTGTTTAACTTGAGGTCCCTAGACGTTTTTCCCCCGGGCCCCGGATGTTTTCTCCGCGGCCCTGGTCTTGAGTGAAGTGTAAAGAACATACTTGCATGCTAGGGGTTATTTTTTCCCATTCTAAGCACTTTGACCCAAGGATAATGTCGATCAAATAAATCCTATTCACTGAAATTATTAACATTTTTCTCTACATTGTCATTTTTTGGGGAACAGATGAAAGCAAACTGCATGACCTTTAAACCTATAAACACAGCAAAAAACATTACTTTTATTTTGAGGAGAAAATTCCATGATGACGAAGTTAATTTATTTTTATTTTATTCATAAGTTGATTAAATTATGTTAATTTTTATATCATTAATTAATACATTTTTTTAATTTTATCTCTGAGATCACAGCTGTTTAATGGATATTTAACCTACAGTCACTAGTTTCAATTTAGACCAACAGATTGCATATCGAAATTTTCATTTTCCCAATTGGAAAGCATGAAGCATGTGCAGAAGCAGTGAAAAAGTCTAAGGTTTATTAATAGATTTAGTTAAATAAAGCACACTTGTTGGGTATAGATTCGTGAATATTTCTTTAATGATAGAATCGCAAATACCAAATTAAATTTTCACCATCTTATCATAGTCCAAGAGCTGGTGACACATTTTTGAGTACGGATTTGACCCAACTAGAAATAATGCGTAATAGTACCGTCTATGATAGTTGTACAAGGAATGGCCAGTCTGGCTGGTCTAAGCAGGTGGACCAGGTACTGCGCATGGTGTGAGTGCGGTAAAAAATACATATGTGTTAAAAAATATTTTTGACTCACAATGAAATTATAAAAATTATAATTTATAGTCAATTATAAACATAATATATTCACCTCAGACCATTTGAGTGGTGGGGCGTGGAACCAGACTTCCCCAAAGTGTATTAGAACATGAAAAAATAGCATGATGCTATTCACTCAAATGGTCTGAGGTGAATATATTATGTTTATAATTGACTATAAATTATAATTTTTATAATTTCATTGTGGGTCAAAAATATTTTTTAACACATATGTATTTTTACGCACTCACACTCATGCGCAGTACCTGGTCCCGCTTAGACCAGCCAGACTGGCTATTCACTTGTGCAATTATCATAGACGGAACTATTACGCATTATTTCTAGTTGGGTCAAATCCGTACTCAAAAATGTGTCACCAGCTCTTGAATATAAGGCACAATTAGCGTTCTCTTCCAGTGCCCTTGAAACGGGACATCCCGGCTAGCGCAGAACGGTTGGCAATTCTAGTAAGGATTTAACTACTGAATTATCTAAATCCCTAAAGGTTGTCCAATCCGAAAGATTTTCTAATTCATCAACCTCTCTACTAGAGCTTCAACAAGCAGATCATAATTCATGAAGTATTTTCTACTTATTATTTCTAAGCTATTGGAAAAAAATAAATAGCAATTATGAAAATCCCCAAACCATTTCAAGGAAAGCTTCTAAAGGCTCAGGTCACTGTTCTAAAGAAGAAAATGAAGTGTCACGAAAGGGTGTTAGAGAGCAAGAGCAAGCAAGGGGTGTGCGCCTTGCTTTGACCTAAGGGCTCTCTCTAATGGCCAGGCACAATCCCGCAATGTTGAACTTGCGAATTATAACTCTAGAAGGCCTCGGAGGGAAGGCTCCAGCTAAAGGTCCAAATTAGTTTAAAACTGGTGTTGTCTAATTGGAGCTCGCTTAATATATTCATGATGGAACCCTAAGAATGAGGACGACAACAGCCACAAGGGGCAAAATTCTTGCATTACTCCACATAAACAATTAGACTGGTAATTATTTTTCTTACGATTCTATCGAGCTCAATTTGGGTCATCTTTCTTTAATTTAATTTCCTCATTCTATTTATTTAGTACCATATTTAATACAATTTAAAAGTAAAAAAAAATATTTTTATTTTTCAAAAGAAAATTAAATTCCAATCAAATAAAAATATTCCATTTTTATTCAAATATCGATTCATTAAATTCAGTAATCCAGAAGTAAAAATGTTAATCAAAAGCGCGATTAATTAAAATAATGACATATATGAAATAACATTTCCAAGTCCAATTGATAAAGATTTTGTTTTGCCGAGAGTAGCAGGGTTGTTGATTCATAAAGGGAAATGAATATGTTTATTTTCATCAAACAGGAAACAGCCTCATTATTGATTTGTCTTCATTTCCAAGTTCGATTATAATATTATTTTAAGAAATCTTTAAGAGAGCAGGCAGGGGCAGATTAGTTGTATTATCTAGTCAAATTGGTTCTAATGGGTTTCAAATGTTCAAACAACTTTTCCTGCGAAATAATACCTAATCCAGAAATCATACATATTCTTTTGGATTATTTCCCATTGGCCCGCTTTAAAAACTCCTGCGTCGTTTCAATTTAAAAAATATCAGTTAAGGCCACCATGGACTTGGATTTGTATATTAATAATTTGTAGTCAGTATGATGTTATTTTTGAAACAATACAGTATTCTCCAAATCATCAATTAAATTAATTTTAATTATAAATCAAGAGAGAATATTTTAAATTCTAATAAATATAAATTAATGTCTAATATACATAGCAGTTTGCTATGTTTCAACTGAAAAGTAAACTTTTAGTAAAATTAGAATCCCCTCACACACTTATTGAATTCCTTTTGATAATATTAATGAAATTCTTTTGCATTTTTGTTATTTATGTACATCCAAATGTTTTAATGAATTAAAGGGCTCTCAAAACGGTAGAATCATTCGAATATGATAAAATAAATGTCTAAAAGTTATTGATTCCTTGAATTAACATGTAAAACAAATACATTAATTAGAGTTTATGGAATGGTTTTTCAAGAGATTAAGAACATTAAGGAATGGTGTTTCCGAGGGATTAAGAACATTAAGAAATTGTTTCCACTGGAGTCTTCGAAAACAGAAGAATTTGTCGCTCCGAGAGAGCGGTTCTCCAACTTCCAACACCGCCTTCTTAAGAGTTACTAATAAAAAATAAACGCATCCTCTTAGACCAAAAGCCGTTTTTTATACTATTATAGGTAACTTGTGGTAAAAGAACGTTGGCTAGTAGGTACATCCATTAGTAGTGGTAGGAGATCGGGGACGGGCCATTCGCTTGGGGACCATTTCGGTTACATTGCAACAGTGGATGACGAAGCACCGCTCCCGTACGATATCTTTTGTTTCAAATGGTAAGTCTATAATCACAATACAGCGGAACTTTTCAATATGGGTCTAATATATTTATTTCCAACAGAATGATTCTACAAGGCACACTGCCAACGCATCCATGGAAATTGAGAGAACATGTTCCCTGAATGTTTCATTTTACGTTTCGGTGACGTGCTTGTACTCCTGTGAATTTTTCCTATAAAACAACATGTATATTTTCCCAAACACTGTACTTTAGTGAATTTAAGAGATGCCATTATAGAAGAGGTGCATTTGATTGACCGAGAGATGTTGGCCCTAGTTTTGCATGGCTTCATGACCGAGTGCCATACCTACAGCTATCGAGGCCTGTGGCGGAAATCTCCCTGGGCCCTCCTTATTGGAATGATCACTATACAAAATCTCAACACAAATATATATTATAATTAAAATTTATTTAATTAAAAATTGAAATAGTTAAAATGATTTCTAAAACGAAAAATCTTAAAACTAAAGAAAAAACAACTTACAGCAGACAAACATATTTAAAGCTTATTAATCTGACATTTTTGATGTTTTATAAAAAGGTTTTTAGCTTTTCTGTCAATAAAAAATGCTAACAAATGAGCTTTGAATTCGGAATTTTTTTTTATATCTTCATCAAAATTAATGTTTTTAGCTACTGCATTTTCAATGTTAAAGGATTGCCAAAGGTTTTTCGGAGACCCCCCTGATCAGAGGCCCAGAGCGGTCCCTCCTGGGTACGCCACTGCTACTGGCAAACAGATACTTGAATTCTCCATTTAAGAGGATAGCCGCCACATGATTGCATAATTTTTTATGCCTAACCATGTCAAATCAAATGGTAGATTTTTACGTTTCATTTTCTAAAATTAAAATAAATTTCTCTTGAAAATTAACTGTGTACTATTTATTTTTAAAACGTCCGTTGCTCTCAAGTCTCTCTATATTATATATCTTGAGTTAAATAAAGCATATTTAAATATACGAGATTCATTTGCTAACGTGTCCTATGGCCAGCCAGTTATATCTCCGTGAAAGGCTTGATCAAGGTTTTATTGTTGGCTGCACGCTTTTGAATCAATTTCTAAGTTACATTAAATCAAGTACTTATTGCCATTATCTTGCATTATTGAGTCAATCTAGGATGAAAGTGGATAACATTTTACCTTGTGGACTAAAATGTTCTAAGGATAACAAATTAATTTTTTTTTTTATTGTGTATGAACCTAATATCAACTTATCATCTGGCGCTTTTACCGTACCCAACCGTTTAGAGTCAACATAAAAAGCAACGATAATTAATGAGCTATAATTACTTCCAACTGTCATGTCTCGTTCTGAAAGATTATGAGTTAGTATTCTATGATTTATAATCCAGCCAAAAAACAAGATTAGTTTGTTCTATGTTTAGCAAATCAACTGCTTCTAATAGAATAAAAATTAGAAAAGGTTCGTAGTGAGTTCAGTAATGCGAGTTTAACTGATTTTAAAGTGAGGTACTAGAGGTGGCACTTCTGTTGCAGTACAATGGATGAATCTTTACTACATAAAATATATATTCTTATCATTATTTCTAAATAAAATAGAGGTCTTTTTCCTTCGATTAAAACGCTTAAACTACTATACAGAAATGAATTAAATTTAACATATTAACCTACCATATAAATAAGATAAGTCAGGGGAGAGGAGAGCGAGATTGAATTACCGCCGCTCCCCCCAACCTAACCTTATAACTTTATAATTAATTAAATATAATGAATTAAAGTCCATAAATTTTGTCAGAGTAAAAGTATAAGATATAAGACAAAGTCACACAGTCAAAGATCTATTTTGCTTTTTGTGGTAAAAATTAAAACTTTGGCATTTTGAAAATTATATTCAGAAAATATTTGTAATTATATTTTGAATTTGAAACTTTGACAATAATGTAGCAGTAATATTAACTGGATTAACAACTTTATAATTTTATAAATTATGTACCATTTTATATATATGTATAGGTGTATGTTATTTGCATCAGACGAAGACATCCTCTAATCATTTTTGTTGCTTAAAAATAATTTGTTTTATAATTGCAAGTCAAAAGTGGATTCAGTTTAACCTCCTCAGGGATGTGAGACAGATACTCACCAGAAAGTTTTCATCTTATTTCTCTGCTTATCAAATTCATATCTGTAAATAAAAAATTCAGTTTTCCCGGTTGGTAGAACTACGAACTGGCTAATTTCTCCTATACTGTTTGAGACGACTCGCGGTAAAAGATGACGCTAAAGTTTCATCGAACTAGGAAACTCCGAAGATGTTGGACTCAGAGCTCAATTATTACTTTCGCTAATCACTAATTATTAACGGAAATTATCTATTAAATTATCAAATTCCTTTTTAGCCGGGGCTTGTTTGTGCAGTGGCTTTTGGCAAATCTGCACTGCTGCGAATTTGGGAGAAGAATGAGCGAGCGTTGAGAGAAACAGCTACAGGCCTAGGTGGACCTTCTGAGCGTGACTCTGACAGGAGTGAAAATCGAGCCAAAAATCAGCCACGTCAGCTCCAATAAGAGATCCCAAGAAACATTTTCGCTTCGTTGCGTCCCAAGAATTATTTCCACATTTGAATAGAAAATTCGCATTTGAGATTCATCAATAAGACACAATCGATATTCAATGAGCGCTCTCTTAATTCCGAGATTCATTGATTTTATATTAAATATTATACGTAAAATATTGCCCCAACAACAATGCTGAGAAATCTGAATTATTTATTATTTTATGTATAAAAAATGAGTTATGAAAAACGTCCTAAAAACAAAAAAGTTTAACATCCGTTAACACTCAAAATCGATAATAGCTTCTGTTTGTGAAGAATACCAATACTTATTACTTGATACTATGGTTCAGAATGGGATTTCAAGAATTCTCGCATCTTCCTATTTGACATTCATTTTAGGAAAAAACTTTTCAGCTTTAAAGAAAGTTTGAAATTTGAATTACTTAAATTGTGGATCTGAATTTAAAGCTCAAGATGTTAATTCCAATGTGAAAACTTCCAAAAAAGTAATTATTATTATTATTATTATTATTATTTTATTTTTTTAATTTCTTAAAAAAACGTCAATCAATGCTTAGGTCGTATGTCCCACTGCCACAGACAGCATAGGAATTTCTTCCCCAGGGCTATTTTCCTATTTTCCACTGATTAACATCTGAACTGCGTCACCTGGTTTCCGATTAGCATCTTGCGTTCAAACCTTTTTTAACATTTTTAAATTGATTGCTATTTTATGACTTGTTCAGGTATAAAAAAAGGTGGAAAAGTGCGGAAAGTGAGAAGTTCTTATAAAGTACAACAAAAGCAAATGAATAATGTAAATGAAAGATCTGTTGAATGAAGAATTAAATGCACCAGGCTGTTGTTCTTTAATGCTAACCTAATAAGGGGGCCTGCTTTGTAGAGGGTGATCGCCATTCTTTCCACCTCACACCACTCAAAAAGTTGCAATATTTTAAATAAACACAAATTTAATTGATACTTGCAAACTTTTTTTCCTTAGAATTTGTATATCTCACACTAATATTATCCTTTCCAAGTGAAAGTTATGCTCTCAAATAATCTATAAAAGAATATTAATTTGTATTTTAATTCCAAGACAACAAGCTTTATTTATAAACAAATCGAACGCCAATTCGTTTAACCCCATGAATTGTAGAGCGTATAACTCCATTCCTGGTTTCATCTTTTCCAACCTTCGCCAATCTCCAATTTTTAAGGATCTACCTTCAGAGGTAACTTCAATTTCGAATTAACCATAATTGTGAGAGCTATCTCTGAGTGATAGGCATGGCGGACGAGAGCCTATGCGTGCCCCGGGATTGGACATTACCGCGGGCCACCTTTTATTGAATACTAGCTGACGACCGGTCCATCGGCCCGGCGTCACCTTAACCCCTGACTAGGGCGTCTCTTTGCGGTCCTTCGTCCGGGCCCGTGTTATATATATCCATTCTGAAAAATTAAAATTACAACATTTCAAAAACTCAAAATATATTATAACACTCTTGTTATCTTTTTTTTTTTTTTTTTTACATTTATAAAAAAATATTTTCAAATAAACTCGATTTTATTTTTAAATTTCAAATAATATTATTTAAATAATATTTAATTATTTAAATTTATGTATCTTCAATAATATTTGAAGTATGTTAGAATTTTATGTAATAATGGGTGAGAATATGATATAAAGACATGACTGTCTCTACTTTTTTAATCACAGATTCTATTTATTTTTTAAGAAAAGTTGTAAGTTTGAATGATAAGATTTGTTTTATAAATTAACAAAAGATAATTTTGAAATGATTTAAAAATTCGCTATAAACCTATAATTTAAAAAAATGTATCCATCTTATCTGAGCAAAATGATTGTCTATATCTTTCTGCAATCTATTTGCAAATGATTCAAGCTTGACGTACGACCCTACGAAAAACTCAATTATATTCATATACCTTAATTTGTTAGCATTTTACTTTGGCGAGCCCCTTGAAGACAGAGCTCTGATGCTGCTGGACCCCCCCCTCCCGCCCTTCTCGGCTCCGCTACTGATAGGTGTTGGACCATTTTGTTACTCCTTTTTGAACTTTTATCATAAAAATATACTCAGAGTATTCAATTATTTGATAAACTGAGTGAATTCAACGTTAACAAGAAAACGAATAATATAGAATTAAAGAGAGTTATTTGATCTCAAGGCATAATTATTGTGCCTGTATACTTTTTTTTAACATTGTATATACATTTGTTGTACATTTTTTTATTGACACTAATTATAAATGTCGAGTAGAGGTGTTCCAGGGACAAAGGTCAATGTAACAGGTCATTTAAAAAATAAAGCTAATTTCAAGAAAGGCAGACAAAAAAATGATAAAAGTCAAAAAACCATTACAGCTTCGTTAATATTTTTGTTATTTAGTTTATTTCTTGTTAATAATCATACATTTATTTATTGTTAGTTTTTTAGATAAAATTTATTTCAATTATTTATTTTAGTTATTTTTCATATTTCGTTTATGGTTTAGTTGCTATGACAACAAAACTAATTTTTTATATCCCTTGAGAAATAACAGATAAAATATTTCTAATTAAAAAGAATAATTATAAAGGTCAAACCAGCGAAACTATAGTCTCAAACAAATAAATTATACATATTAAGCAGAGGAACCTCATTGATTTCTCTTTATTTCTCTTTATGTTTTCTTGTAAGTTCTTCTTCTTTATTTCGATCTTTCCGGTGACAATCTTTTTCCTTTGTCAAGCCCAAGAGTAATTTGTTCTTTTGCAATCCTTAGACAACGGTTTACTGGTTGTTCTTTCGAGAGATCACAGAGGGATCGGTCTGGGATGCTTTGCATGTCCTACTGTGCCCCTGAGGCTTCGAGTCTTAGCGCTAGGAGCTTGGTGAGTAATCTTATGGATTGTATCAACAAAGAATTAAGCACTATAATAATATATAAGAATAGGTTTAAACAAGAAAAAGGAATATAAATATAAAATAAATATAATATATATATATAAAATGAAATAGTATGTATATATGTTTGTGATGTCCAAACGATCCTGATTGGCAGTGATAGCCAAATAACGTTAAATTATTAGAACGATTCTGATTGGTCAGATAGTGATCGAGCTTAGCCAATGTCGTTAAATAAATCTTTCCTTGTTGTTGAATCAATTTCATTCAGCACATTCTTTCAATACGTACAGTATCATTTCAAATTTCCAATTAATGAATGAGATGCTGAGCTGCCAGGCTAGTGACACGATCGTGATAATGTATGTATAATGTATTGAAGGAGACAATAAAAGTTAATGTCTTCTAGCTGGAATTATAAATTTTATTTATTTATAACGAGACTATAGTTTCGAGGGCTTTCTATGAATCCTTGTAATAGACTGATGAAGAGGCAAAACATATCAACTATAGTCTCGTTATAAATGCATAAAATTTATAATTCCAGCAGAAGACACACCTATTGTCTCAATGTCTATAAGTATTCTCTGCCTCTGCAAAAACTTTAAGTTAATGAATACGTATATTAGCTAATATTGAAAAAGTAATCTTTAGAAAAAATGAAAGCGACTTCAGAAATTAAATGCAACAAATAAAATACACTAAAAGGTATAAAATAATTATTATCTTATTTAGTTACAACTAAACGACGAAATATTAACATGAAATTACTTTTTGAAGTCGGTGCCAAACTAACTATACCTATAAGCGAGCATACCCTCCAAACGTACTAAGTAAGATCCGTCGAGTGCGATTCATAAAAAGGTATATGTTTGGCACCAACTTCAAAAAGTAATTTCATGTTAATATTTCGTCGTTTAGTTGTAACTAAATAAGATAATAATTATTTTATACCTTTTAGTGTATTTTTATTTGTTGCATTTAATTTTTTGAAGTCGGTTTTTATTTTTTTCTTAAAAATTATTTTTATTTTTCTCTTTTAGTGATGTTATTAATAGTGATTCATATCATCAGAACTTGACCAAATTAATATGACACCATCCCTAAGACACCCCCTTTCGGATAAAAAAAGAACCATCGAAATCGGTTCATAAACAAAGAGGTTAGGTCTAAACAAACCTAATAAAAAAGGTCTAATACCTATGAAAAAAATACGAAAAAAATGGGACCAATCGGAAGCTAGACTGGACCCAATGCAAAAAAATTTTCAAAATCGGTTGAGAATTGGCGGAGATATGAGGTAACATAGGCACAAAAAAAAAAAAAAAAAAATCAGTCGAATAGAGAACCTCCTCCTTTTTTGAAGTCGGTTAAAAATATGGATGTTTTACAAATTCAGAGCGTTAATGACTTTAGCAGTGGAAAGATAAATTATATCTCCAAAATTAATATTTATTTCCATATATTTAGGTTATGTCAAAACCAACAGGATCTCTTTTTAACCGACTTCAAAAAAGGAGGAGGTTCTCTATTCGACTGAATTTTTTTTTTTTTGCTTGCTGTATAAC